>MU228406.1:1430642-1521501 GCA_018584345.1 Thuja plicata
GCTTTAGTATTTTGTTAGATCTTTTGTATTTTTTTTTAAGGAGGGTTCAGACTTGCAAGGTTGCCTAGTAGAGGCATGAAGCCTGTGAGCAACCAACCTTCTACCACAGAAATGTTTGCACTTGTGAGTGAAACCTCTTTGGCTAAGAGCTAAGGACTAAGGGGTATCCCGACCTCATCTCTTATGATGTCTGTATTTTAATTTTCAATCAAATTAACATTTTTATCTTTTTTTATTTAAATATTTTGAAAGATAGTCTTCTTGTTATGTTAATCAATTTATTCACATTTTTCTATTAATATAATTATATGTTACATTTATATTTTTATCTTGAAGTCATATACCATAAATTTGACTGGTATAAATGGTTCATTTGAATTTAGTATAACTCAAATATTAGTATAATTTAAAACATAAAATGTTCTGTTCTCATAGAACTGGACACTATGAACATGACAATTTATATACTTATCTTGATTACCGTGATTGTTGGTTAAAGAAAATGTTGCATTATGTTAAGTTCAAGAAAATACTTATGCAATTGCAAGCAATATCATATAGCGCGTGTGAGATAATAGTACTATAATACTAATAGCAATACTTCATGTATTAGTTACTAGTGCTTGCACCAAAAATAAGGTGCAAGGGTTAGGCGATAAGAAATTATGTATAAGTTAATATATTTAAGAGAATAATTTGATATGTGAGTAGAAGATGCATTAGTTTTCTTACTAAGAAAATTAAAATAACTATCTCGTTACCTAAAAATAAGTAATTTATTTTTTCAAACATTTATTATTCTTAATTAAATATATATACTAAGCATTCATTAGTAATTTCCAACATTAATTAATGGTTAGAGATATATCTCCCTACCTCCTCACTATCTTCATATTCAACCTCACTATCTTCATATTTGACCTCACTATATTCATATTTATTAAAAAGTTGTGAAATACGAAATATATACACCTTCAAAACCTAAAAGAAAATTATGCAAAATTAATCTAGTCCAAAGGTCTTACTATTAGTTGTACTTAATTGGAAAGGAGAATTAATGTATTCCAAAGATCTTAATATTAGTTGCTCTTTATCTAACTAGAAAACAATTCCCTTTTCATAAAAATAGTCGTAAACAATCTTTTTAAAGTTCCAATTAATATTTGTTTACTACAATTTTGTTTCATTTTTTGTCACATAATTATTTTCCTTTGTTGAAGGTATCGTTGTTATAGAAAAATGGAAGCGTCGGGAAGCTTAAATGGCCTTACCTGCAACTATTGCAGGCACCATCATAGGCACTGGCGCTAGTTTTGGCATTGTCTCTCTTTTATTTCCCCCTCAGTTGACATAATATCAAAGAGAAAAATAATTATAATGATATTCAAGATGAAATGTTTGAGAAATAATCTCATCACATTTGGGAAGAAGATTAGAGATTTATAGAGGTACAGATTTTGAATTCATAGTGCAATGGTGTAGAACTTTCAGTGAAGCTAAAGCAATTATACAAGTTGCTCAAAATCCTCTTCTACATAGACAAATTCTTGTTAGCACTAATTGGAATTTGTTTTGTCTGGGGAATTTAATTGGAGATTGTAGGGAAGTGAACATTTGTGAGCGTGTTAGGAAATTAGTGAAATTTTTTTTGCCCATAAAGAAGATCTGGTTTACACATAAAGTTAGCTTAAATCTTCACAAAGACCCAATTTCTATAATTCCTTGGCTATTCCCATTCAATGGCAGACCCAATTTCCACACATCCACAACATACATTTGGTTAAGAAACTAGTCTGCAAAATAAGGCCAACAAAGCATGTGTACTCCCATGGCAACGCTTTCCTACACAAAGTTCCATCCACAATGCGCCACAAAACAGGAGCTCAAAGGATGAGATAACACCTCTAACTATGGTGCCCACGAAACTATGCAACCCCTCTCTCTCACTCACTACATGAAATCTGCAGGTAAAATATCTTTGCTTCCTTTCATTAGATCAGAGCGCACAACCCACAGAAATGATCTCCTAGTGGCCTCCAATCCTAGACCAAGTTCTTTCACTTGCTTTTCGCTCAGAACTATAGAGCTTCCAAAAGACATGTAGATCACAGAGTGGGCACACTATTTATGTAACCATTTCAAGCATTCCGTCTCATCTTTCCAGAAGCTTGGGAGGACCTTTGTACTCGTCTGGAAATGTAGAAACTCAAGAGCAATTAGAGGGTTGATTGGGTACACTCTCACTTCTTTGGACAACGTCTTGATTACTGGAGCTTCGATCTCTAAGAAAAAATTGAAGAAGATCCATTTGATGTGCTTCATTTCCTCTGTCATTTTAATCCCTTTGTCAAACATGTATTCGCCTATCCACACCCACGAAAGCTCTCCAGGCAGTGGCAGCATGCAGGGAAGATATTGTATTGTTTTATCTTCCTTTGGAATTCCTTCACATAAAACACACAAAGATGAAAAAGGTGTTAAATAACATGACTACAAACTAAAATAGATTGAAAGTGTATGATTATATGATACCATCATAAGGAAGAATGCCAAGCGAGACCAGATTGGCGCTAAAGTAGCGAAGGGCCAAGAGCAGTGTGAAAAGCGGCAGGGAGAAGTTTGTGGAGCGTGGCAATCAGGGGTAAGCCAAAGTGCATCCAGACGTCTGCAATTATACAGGTTACCTTGTTTTCCTCTTCCCAAACATGGTCTTTGTAGGAGTATCATAAACTAAAGATGTAGAGTAATTCCAGTAGCATATTCATCCCACCTATTATAAACATCTCATGATCTTACTCACAAATTTAGGTGTTTCATTTTGAATTCATTGTCTTTTATTCAAAGACGCCTTATGAAGTGTTGTAACACCTCTTAAGTTGGTCAACAAATAGAACTCTCTTTTATAGTTTTTTTCTATGTCCTACATTTATTTTACATTTCTAATGCAAGAGGCATAACTTCTGAATATTGTAACTTTTTATTTGGAAAGCCACTAGAACCCTTTAAAATAAAATAAAATTGTAGAGCTCAAAAATATATACATGGTAAACATTCTAACCTTTTCTAATAAATTATCCTTTTGAAACTACTCCATTTCTCTATCATAATTACTCAATTATTTATTCCAATGCAAACTCCATTTCATCTAATTCAAAATAAATTTAAATTTATTTATAAAAAAGCTATTTTATTTTACAAATATTAAAATAAATATATTCTTGATATTGCTAAATATATTTATTACTTTTAATGGCATTTCTACACATACAACATATCAAAGTTGTTATAATTAGAAGTGTTGTGCATTTATATGTTTAAAAGACAAAATCCATAGTAAAATTAGAACTAATGTGATTAGCCAATTCAATTGTGGTCAAATTTGAAATGAATACAATCGTCAACTATATTTTAAGAGCAATTGAAATGACTAACCTATTCCCTTCCTATTTGACTATGATGCTTGCATTCTCATTGGATGGCCAATTCTCACACAAGAGGCAAATTGTGGAAGAAGTGGCTATGACAACCAAAGAGGCAAATGTTAAAGTCAGATTAAAAGTGGACGTGGCAGCCATTATGTAATTGTATTTGAAAAGTGGACATGGCAGCCATCATGTAATTGTATTTTAAAAGTGGACATGGCAGCCATCATGTAATTGTATTAGTTTTTTAAAAAATAGATTTAAAAGGTGCATATGTAATATATCGACTTAACAATCAACTTACACATATATACAAAATATTTCAACCATAATTGATTGTATCTAATGTTCATTAGATAATTTTTTTTTTAAAGAAACATATTCTTAATTTGAATATTTTAAAATTTAATTAGGTAAGTAGATCACATTCTATTATCTATGATCACCAAAATAAGAAATCAATGAAAGAAAGAATTAGAAAATCTCACACCCTTAATAAGATACATGTTTATTCATATGGTGTTAAGAGGAAAGCATTGCAAAAATGATAGTAGATGGGGCTCATACCTATGTTGCCAAGAGTTTGTTGTCCCAATCAAATATTCCATATATGGATGCGTTGTTATCGGCATTATATCCATTAATGACATCTCGCAGATAAGACCAATTTCCCATTGTAAAGAAGACCCAAACTCCACACCACACGAGCTCGTCATCATAGCCAGAGGAATTATAGAAAGTGACTGCAGCCTCACCACAGGTGGAGTGTGTGTATGTTCTATTGTCCTGTTTGTGGGACAATTGAAAGCCTTTCTGGGAAGCCTCCACCAATTTGGCAGAGTACTCGGTGTCCTGTAACACAAGAGAAGCGGCACCCAGAGTAGTCCATGGCATTTGCAATGCCCTCCGTAGCCGGGAATTGATTGAAATCAAGAAACAACATGATTTTTAAATTTTGGAGGCCATTTTGGGAAGAAAATATCTCTCATTTTGGAATTTGTTTTCCTAGTTTTAAATTATTTTTAAGGACATATTGATTGTTCTATAGTATATATTTAAGGTCATTTGGAAAAAAATCAAATTCTAATAGAAATGATTTCCACAAAATCAGCTTTTAGGGTAACAAAACATATTTTTCCCTAACTTCAAGGTTGTTGACCAAGTGAACATTGATCCACTTATGTTCTTGATTTGGATTTGGATTTGGAGAGAGAGAGAGAGAGAGAGAGAGAAAGAGAGAGTTAAAACCTTTATTAAAAAATCAAATTAAATACTATGATGTTAATTACACATATTATTTAAAAAGGGAATTTTAATATCTAAAGGAATACAATTTTTGTTGATAGTAGTTCTTAATTTAATGTGCAAGGCAATGTGTTAAGTTTAATGGAATTTATACTCTCTTTCGTAGCCTTAATCTCATGAAGATATATCAATTCAAACAAAGTAAAGTTATTACATAATAATTCCTAAATGTCATTTTAACCAATACCTCCAATCCTTATTGCTATACAAATTTTAGTAAACCATCTCTTTGAGTTTTTGTTTTTAACTCTATTTAGTATTGATATATAAACTGTCAATATTTAATATAGATTTCCATCCTGCACCCTAAAACCAAAAGTAAAGGCTTCAATAATGATTTGCATATTTAGGGTTAGAATGTACAAGATTAAAATGACGTTTTAAGCCCCTCCCAAAGTCATGTTTCTATGTTAGAAACAGTGTATTAGCTGAAACTTTGACTTAACAAAACACCGTTAAAGGTTCTAACTCCTTAACTAAATTAATTACTAGGCAATCCGACATATACTCAAGAAACGAAGCAAAACAATATCCTAGCATTAATAAATCAGAAAATTAATGCCTAGGCTGGAGTTAAGTATCCTGTCATTCCAGTCATAGCATTCCAATGTTAAGTATCGTGTCATTCCAGTCATAGCATTCCAATGCAACTACATCAAGAAACTGAGATAAAGCCGATCAAAACGCTGATTGCAGGTCAGAATATGAAGGTTCTTGTGGACGTCATTAAATCCATTTTTTTCTACTATGACTACCGAAACCGGCGAATTGGTGGTCTTTGGACGACCCCACATGGAGAGCTGTCCAGGTTTACAAACTTCAACACCTCTGGTCTTTTATCCGGCTCGGCCATTTCCTCACTCTCAAAGAAGGGGTGAAAAGAAATCACTCCCTCCACTACCGACGGCCTCACAACCGGGAAAATTCTATGACCGACGGCGACAGACACCTCTTTGCCAGTACGGTAGAATTTCGAAGTTTAAAACAACATATAAAATAATTTGCGTGCAGATTTTCTGCAGCTGGCCTCGTTTATGCCGCTATTTGAGACATATTGAAATAACTGCACCTGCACACGCCACATTGTCATGTGGCAATTTTCAAGAACTAACCTCGAAGAACGAAGATAAAATGGCAAGCAATTCTTTTCCTATTTGAAAGCTGTTTCTGATGATCTGAAAACTGTTTGCCGGTACGGAATAGCAGTTTAGCTGCGTGAGACACAATTCCGGTTGGGTGTTCCTATCGGCTAATAAAAGCCTATCGGCTAAATATTGTATAACTATAAATATTTGTGTACTGATATCTTAATGCTAAGTTTTAGAAAATAAAATTTTGAAATATTGTAATACGATGAAATCAGCCATCTCAAGCGACAAAATTAAGTAGCTTTTGGATAACAAAGAACTAATGAATTTTTAAATACAAAAGGTTTCATTTCTAGTGAGCATCTAGTAGATATTATTATTAGTGTTCAGTCGATACAGCTCATTGCTATGTCTATGCAAGCGGGGGGATTATGTAGACCTTAAAGTAGTTTGGAACTAGAGACAAAAATGTCAAGCTGTAAACAGCTTTTCTTTCTTTCCAACTGGTCAAGTAATCCACAGGTGGCCATGTCCTCAACATGGGCAAGCTGCAATAAATAATGATATTTTCTGCACAACATGTAGACGAATGTCTCCTGTTTTGTTCAACAAGTTTTAATAACCCTTTTAAACACTGTTACTTACGTGTTATTTGGTCTTATAGATGCGATTTCGGTGACAAAAGTTCTATATTTTATTTCTTTGTGATTATTTTTCGAAGATGATTTGGGTCTAATTTCTTAGGCATAAATCTGAGGATTTTAATGGTTCAAAGAATTTAAGGTTTTCTTAAAAGTATTATACATTAATTTATTTTTATTTTTTTAAAATTTTATTTATTTATTTATTTGTTTTTATTTATGAATGGGACGTTTTAATAAAAATCTTAATAGTATACTATTTAAAAATAAGGTGGGAGGATATGAAATCAGTTCTCAAGAGCCATTTAACATTGTATGAAAAAAGAAGCAAAATAAGAAACGCAACGCAGCAGAGCTCAGAAGTCAAAAGCCACATAACCCAATCACTCGGCGGCTAAAGCAGTGGCCGAAGGAGGTGGATATGGATCATCCTTCTTTCCCAATACATCATCAAGGTTCAGATTGAGGTTTCGAAGAGATTGCCCATCTTCAGCTGTATCTTCTTCTTTTTTTTCTATCTTGTTCCTGGTAGGAGAAATGGCCATGGAAAGCGAGGGGAGCCATTTGGAAGAGCTGGGACACCCAAAATCTCTGCCAAAATCTGGCCAACCAGAGCCACCAACTGCTAAAGGGCTAGTACCACCCAGAGATAGAGCCATCCCACAGTGGTGGAGTTGAATAATGACACGAAAAATATCATCCTTCAAAAGACTAGTGGTGATGAGCTTGGGAACGAGATAGGAAAAGGAACTGCTGTCGCACCACTGACCATGGGGTGAAGAATGCTCCCCAAAAATAGAGGGGTCCAACAGAACTCTAACAACCATACAAGGGACATTTCACCAATGTTATAGTAGCTCCTGCAAGTGGGTCACATTTCAAGAGCCACTTTATTTACTTCCACTCGAATCTATAACATCACATTATTGCATATAAATGTTTTAGCATATAGAGAAATACCAATATCAAGATATTTGTGAGAAAAAATCACCACATTCTTATCTTTCCAAATATTAAAGAGAATTGCTATCTTGAAAACATGTCATATCTTACATGAATTTGAAGGGAAGCTTGAAGGAATCTTCTAGTAGAAGCATTTTCCAGAAGAAAGGTTTAGGTTCGTGTGACCAAAAAATGTCATGGATCCAAACTCAAAACCGTTGGGCTCTTCTGCAATACCCGCAGAGATGAATAAAAGTCGTAGTATGTCCATAAAAAGGACACCAAGAATCTAACACTCCTAGATGCCAAAGATGAGAACCGAAAAATAAGCCTGGGAAAAGAATACACTAGGCAAAATGGTATACACCCATTTCTACAATAAAAACCAAATGGTATGAGACCTATGCCTTCATGTGGACTGGGTGGAAGAAAAATGCCATCAAATATTCAAGGTGAGAACCATAGGAAAATGAGGAACAACACAATAATAAACCAACCTAGGTTTAAAGTTATAGGAGGTGTTGGGAAACCATCACCAATCCTTCTACCATGGCCTGACATAATGAATTTTAATCTTTTGGAGCATATTTAGAGGTATTATTTACATGAATAGATCAAATATCTAATGATCTAGATGACAGAGATGGAATTGGGCGTGTAAATCTTTCAAACTATAAAGATTAATGGTTACATGAGAAATAAGATATTTGGGGGTACAAATGCCACGTTTGTGAAAGTGTCGAGTGTTAACTTGAGGGACGCGAGCTAGAAAAATTGCCTAAACCTGTAAGAGTGGTGAGAACCAAATATTGTGTTCATTAAAAGAGAGGCCATAGAAAAACTCAGCCCCATCCTAGCAGAGCCACAACTTAACAACCTCCCTAGTTGGCATATGCTTTTTGCAATAAAATTTCCTTGAATATGAACATCATCTTTCATGAGAAAAGGGGTTTGAAAGCCTAACAAAATACAATGTCTAAGAAGAATTGTATAGGCATCATTACTAGAGATGGCCCTCATGAACCATTTGGCACATAAGGCTAGGCCTTTTTTTGGGTTGAGAGGAGAAAAAAGCCACTAGATCCCATAGGGAGACAACAATACTCCTAGATAGCTCTGTAAAACTCATGATGATTATCTCTAGAAGCCAAAAAAATAATCATGCAAAATCTTCTCTAGATTTCGATAACAATCTTTGCAAGGGGCCTAGTAAGAAGAATAGTAAACATGAGTAGCAACAAGAAATTTGGAGCAGATCTAGAATTTACGAGCTAGAGACAAAGCCTTGGTAATATAGTATGCAATTTTTTTTTCTCAATCTTGGCCAACAAAAAATTCTACAAGTCATCCCTAGAAGGAAAAATGAATTCCTAGAAACCAAAAATATTCTCTATGTTGAATCCATTTCTACCCACATTGGAGAATTAGGGAGGGGTAGGAATTAATGATAACACTAAGTTTTGTGTCATTGAATGACCAACTCAGAAGCCATGAAAAATGTTTCAAGCCATTGAAGCACCACCTAATTATTATTTTCTTCCTGAATCAAAGTGAGGAAGCTATCATGTAAAAATTGGCCATTGACAAGTTGAGAAGGTGACGCAGGTATGGAAATTCTCCACACACATCCTGCCATAATAGTAGAGGCTAGTAAATCACTAAGACCCTCAGCAACAAGAACCTACAAAGAGGGGGCCAGAGGAAAGCCTTGGTGAATAGATCTCAATTGAACATACTAAATGAAATGAGGCCCAAACCCTAAGGTGTTAAGCATCACCAAAATGAAAGGCCACTCAATGCAATTATAAGCCTTAGAAAAATTAATTTTGGAAAATCTTGATTTTTTATTAGATTGTCTAGCCCAATCCATACCTTCCTAAACAACAATAATATTGTCCATGATGGAACTTGACTTAATAAAACAACTATTTTTTGGGCACACTATTTTCTAGAAAAGATGTTTGATTTGAAGTACAAGGTCTTTCACAATGATCTTTTAGGAAACACGGAGCATGGTAATGGGCCGCCAGTTGCAAATATCTTCTATATCTACAATCTTAGGTATGAATTTTATATTTACCTTATTGATAAGCTAATGTAGAGGTTGAGAATGAAAATCTTCTAGGTAGACCTTATGCAAGTCAGAACAAGCACAAGCCCAAAGATCTTTATAGAATTGACATGAAAATTCATCACAACTAGATGCTTTGTCATCTACCATAGAGATAATGGTTTGCATTTAATTTCCATTGATGTCAAATTAGCCTACATGTTGCTCAAGTATGCTTAAATGAAGTTTCTTATAGTGATTATAAGGTTGATCATATGCATAGTGTTTGATTAAATATATATTTGCAGAGAAGTATCATCACTATATGGGCCATAGTATGTATGTACATCATGAAAATATATGGTGTATGGTGAGCATCAAGTTTATTATTTAATCATTAACTTGCTGCCCTAAAGTTAGTATGCAAGAAAATAAAATTTGATTGTAAACTTGGAAGGTTTTAAGTCGTGTCTTCTTTGCTACAGGAGAAAACTAGAAAACTAGTCACCTACATGAACAAATACACTAGTGACATGTGAGAAGAACATGTGTGCTACATGAAATTGATTCATAAATCAAACTGCATGTAAATTAAATAAAACTTACATTTATCATGAGTATATTCTATTATGGTTTTTCCTAAAGTAAGCACTAAAATTTTTAAAGGATGTGAGCCAAAAGTGAGGAGTGTATTCAAAATTGTCAAATGAATTTGGCTGCAAAACCAAAGTTATGGAGCTATGCTAACTTAGGAAACTTTTTTTTGACACATGTGAATGATGTGCCTTCCAAATCCCTTTTCTCGTATATCAACACTTGTAAAAAATGTTCATTTAAACAACCAATGACATCTAAGTTAGAGAGAATGAGTAAAACAATTAGAGAAGGGGTGGTTGCAATTCTTTCCTGGGTATCTGAAAAGAAATGCCTTTGAGTGGCTCGACTATGATAAGATTAATCATTGAATGTCAATCCATGTCAAGTCAAAAGTATTTTCCACCTAAGGAAACTTTTTATTTGAAGAAGTTAAATCTAAAATGGTTAGGCCCAAACTAAGAAATAGGTGGATTAAATGGAGGCAACTATGTGCATAGAAGAAAAATGGCGGGAGAATCTAGCTAGGTGTCAAATGAAGACTAACTAATCTATGAAGGTAAATTCCCTTCTTGTTTTTAAGTTTAAATTAATTTCATAGAAAAGATAAATGAAACCAAGGAAGAATAAAAATGAAGGGAAACCCACCATTCATGGGTAATACACAATAGAGAAATGCATGATCATATGGAAAGAAAAATGCGACCAAGGGAGAATAAAAATGAAGGGAAACCCATCATTCATGGGTAATACAAAATATATTATTGAGCGTATGAAGAGATAAAATGACTATTAATAAGATAAATGGGGTTACACAAATTTAATCAAAACTTAAAGACAATTCCATTGATATTGATCAAACAATATAGTGACTATGTAGGTTTTGAAAGATCATAAATATGTAAAAGATATAGACTCAATCTATATTTTGGACACTCACACAGAGATGCTCTGTTTCAGCAATGAATTAATTCAAGAAACCTCAAAATAGGGCAGACCATAAACATAGAACAAAGATGGAGATATGCAACTTCTTATTGCTTCTATTAATTTGGAAATTACTTCTACAACAAAAATAAACTTGCAGCTATCTGGGGCTGCATACAAAATTCAAAGAGATTCTCAAAACTCTTACTAGATTATCTAAAGCAATCACTACTTAACAAAATAATCAATTTATAACTACTATTACAAAAACTTCTCTGATAAAATAGAGCATTTACAAAACACTAAAAATTTGCTGCTGCATTCTTCTTACATACATGTTGAAGAATAAAAGAATTCTTCTCTTTATAAAGTAATTTCTATCCAAAGACAAAATCAGATTTCAAAAATTAGATTTGAATTTATCTCTTAAAGTTCATTACAAAAGAAATCTGATTTGAACTTATCAGCATTAAATAGAGGAGAATTAAAATTCAAATAAAGAGGCTCAAGGCAATAAGATTTTATTCTGAAAATCCCACACTCCCCCATTGTCTTGAGCTGACAAAACATGATCATGCTTGATCCAAGATGACCATGCCTAGATTTCTCCTTAGGCGTTCAAAACTTGCAATGCCCAATGGCTTGCTGAAAATGTTTGCTAGCTGATGCTCTGACCTGCAAAACTCCATTTTTATTTCACCATTCTCAACTTATTCTCTAATAAAATGATACCTGAATTCAATGTGCTTGCTTCTTCCATGAAACACAAGTTTTTTTGACAAAGCTATTGGGGAAATATTGTGGTTCCATCCTCTTGTTCTTCCTTCAAATTTTCCAAGATCCTTCTCAGCCAAATAGCTTGACATGCTGCTACATTTTTTTTCTATATATTCAGCCTCTGCTGTAGATTGAGAAACTATGGGTTGCTTCTTGGAATCCCATGAAATTACACCTGAACCCATGTAAAAGACATGTCTTGAAGTTCTCTTCCTATCATCCAAACTTCCTACCCAATCACTATCTGTGTAACCAATCAATCCATAATCATTTGCTGCAATATATAAAATACCATATCCCTTGGTGCAATTTATATACCTTAGGATTCTCTTCCCCACTTTCCAATAGGAGTACTTTGGAGTTTCCATAAATATGGAAATCAAACTTACTGCATGCATAATATCTAACCTAATAGCTGTTAAATAAATTAAACTTCCAACCAAGCTTTTAAACAAAGTCGTATTGACATTGTTGTTGCAATCATTCTTCCTTAATTTGAAACCTACCATATTTGGTTTTGGTGTAGGCTTGCTACTTTTCTTTCTAAATCTCTCCAAGATCTGATTTGTATATATTTCTTGAGAGATAAAATGTCATCATGCATTTGTTTTACTTCTAGGCCTAGAAAATATCTTAAGAGACCTAAGTCTGACATTTCAAACTCTCTTTTCATTGCTTCTTTAAAATCATCAACGAGGAAATCATCATCCCCAGTAAAGACTAAATCATAAACATACAAGACAAAAATTAAAATATTACCATTAGTTGTCTTGATGTAAAGAGCGGGCTCACCATTGCTTTTGCAAAAAATATTTCGCATCAAATATGAGTCATCCTGTTATACCATGCTTATGGAGCTTGCTTCAACACATAAAGAGCCCTCTTCAGCCTATACACTTTACCTTCATGACCAAGAACTTCATAACTAGGTGGCTGCTCCGCACAAATCTCTTATTTCAATACTCCATTCAAGAAGGCATATTTCACATCCATTTGATATACCTCCATTTTTTTTGGTTTGTCATTCCTATGACAACACACATGGTTTCCATTCTTGCAACAAGGTCATAGGTTTCATCATAGTCTCTTCCAAACTATTGTTTGTACTCCTTGACCACCAATCAAGCCTTATGTCTATCTATTTTCCCTTTAGCATTGTTCTTGGTCTTGTAAACCCATTTAAATCCAATAAATTTCTTGTTAGGAGGTAAATTAGTTAGCTACCAAGTTTCATTTCTTTTTATTGCATCTATTTCCTCATCCATGGCCTTACACCATTTTTCTTCCTTTTCAGAATCCTCAAAATAAATTGGATCACTATGAGAAAATAATGCAAAATTTATGTTTTCATTAAATTCAGTTTCACACCTTTCATCATGGTAAATCTCCCTTAGAATCTTTGTCTTTCTTGGATCTAGGGAGATGAGAGTGGGATCACAACTCTCAGTATTGTTGTTGTTGGTCTTTGCTGGGACAATTTGTAGCTATCTAGAACCTTCTATATCTTTTGTTATAACATCTTTCTGATCATTAACGTCATCATCTTCAACAATAATAGGCACTTTACTTGAAGTGCTTGAAGATGTGTCCACCTAGTCATCCCATGACTCATTCTCAATGAACTCCACGTCTCTTGAAATGATGATCTTTTCAGTGACTGGATTTTAAAATATATATATCTTTGAATCAAGAATGTATCCCACAAAGATACACTACACACCCTTGTCATACAACTTGTTCATTTTCTCCTTTTGCACGTGTGCATATGCTACACACCCAAATACTCTCAAGTTTTTAACCATCCATCTATGCTTTGCCCATGCTTCCAATGGAATCTTGTCATAGGCTGCCTTTGTAGGAATTCTATTTATCAAATAAATAGTTTTTGCTACAATTTCTCCCCAATATTCAATTGGGAATCCTTTTTATTTCATCATACTTCTTTCCATCTCAACAATGGTCCTATTCTTTCTTTCAGCCACTCGATTTTTCTATGGAGTATAACTGGTTGTTAGCTCCTTCTTTATGCCATTCTTGTTGCAAAATTTCACAAAAATATTAGAGGTACATATTCCACCCCTCTGAATGACCTTAGGAATTTAAGATTGTATCCACTTTCTTTTTCAGCCTTGGATTTAAATTCTAAAAAATTATCAAAATCTTCAGATTTATTTTTCATAAAATATACCCATGTTCTATGGCTGAAATCATCTAAGAAGGTCATAAAATAAGTAATCCCCCCATTGGAAGGGATTTGCATAGGGCCAACTAAATTAGTACACACCATCTCTAATGGTGCTCTTGCCCTTCTAGAGTTACCAGAATTAAAGGGCAGCCTATGTTGCTTACCCAAAATGCAACCCTCACACTTGCTACTGAACTCTTTTATACATGAAAAATTATCTACCATTCTTTTCTTGGACAATAAACTTAAACCAGCATAGCCAAGATGTCCATACTTTAAATACCATATCTTGGAGGGGTCTTCAATCATGCTCTTGAAGGAGGATTGTTGTTGTACTATTGTACATGATTGCTTGGGAGATGCAGCTATTGAAATTGAAGAGAAACACATTTCTACCTTCAATGGAAATATTTCATTCTTTGTCATTTGGACTACTATAATAATTTTCTTACTCCCATCCTTCTCATAAATGACACATTAGTCATTCTCCATCAGCACTTTATATCCATTTTGAATGAGCTATCCAACACTCATCAAATTGTACTTTATACCTGGGGCAAAATAAACATTCTAAATTTCTTGTTTCTCACCTTGCTTTGTGCAGATCATAATAGATCCTTTTCCCACAACTGTAACAATTCCATTGTTCCCCATTCAAATTTTAGACTTTATAGATTTGTCAATGATAGAAAAAATACTTTCATTACCACTCATGTGGTTACTACAACCTTTGTACAAATACCAGACTTTGGGGCTGCCTTCTTCACCAATATTGCACATGATGAAGGCTATGGGATCATTTCCATCACCCACTTTAACATTAGCCACATTAGCACTTTTCTTTGATTGATCAACTTTTTTTTCTAGCATTCACGTGCATAATGCCCAAATTTATGGCAATAATAGCACTCAATATTTCTCTTGTTCGAGCTATTGTTCTTCTTTCCTCCTGTAGAATTATTCTGAGAGCTGCTAGCTCCCTCATTTGTGGCTGCTCGTTCTGAGATTTCTCCTCTATCATTTTGTTGTCTGGAGTTTCCATGACCTCTGCCTCTTGAGCCTCTTCTAGATTTTTTTCTTCCTCTCCTCCTGCCTCTTACATTGGATTGAGATCTAAAAGCTTGCTCTTGAGAAGAATTTACTGATCTATTTATGCGATGCTCATGGGTTCGAAAAGATCCCATTAAATCATCAACAATCAATGTTAAGAGATCCTTTGCCTCTTCATTGGAAATAACTAGAGTATCAAATTTTGAGGGCAGACTTCTCAAAATTTTCTTAACTAGTCTTTTCTCCTCCATGGTTTCTCCATTGGTTCTCAACTAGTTTAGCAAACCAGAGAGTCTTGAGCTAAAATCTAAAATTGATTCATTGTCCTTCACGAGAAAAGTCTCAAATTCTCTTTGAAGCATTTGGAGCTTCACTACATGAACTTTTTCAATCCCTTTAAAACTAGAATGAAGGATATCCCAAGATTCTTTGGAATAATCAACTGCTGCTATTCTGGGAAAGATTGTCTCTGTCAAGGCAATTTCAATCAAGCTCAAAGCTTTTGCATCTTTCCTCCTCAACTCCTTCAACTGAGTCTTATGATTCTTTGAGAGGGCAGCAAATAGAGCTGGGTGAGTCACATCCACAAATCCATTGACCAAAAGCTCCTGCAAATCATTTGCAACCATGACAATCTTCATCTTCTTTTCTGAAACATCATAATTTTGTCCATTAAAGGATGGTGGTTTTAGGAATCTCTTTCCTCCATCTCTAGCCATGTATTTTGTGCAAGAAATTCAAATAACCAGAAAAAAAAATGCTTAAACTCACAAGGATTGATGGCAAATCAGCTCTGATACCATGTAAAAAATATAGACTCAATCTATATTCTGAAAATCCACATGGAGATGCTCTATTTCAGCAATGAATTAATTCAAGAAATCCCAAAATAGGGCAGACCATAAACACAGAACAAATATGGAGATATGCAACTTCTTATTGCTTCTATTAATTTGGAAATTACTTCTACAACGAAAATAAACTCGCAGCTATCTGGGGCTTTATACAAACTTCAAAGAGCTTCGTAAAACTCTTACAAGATTATCTGAAGCAATCAATGCTTAATAGAATAATCAATTTATAAATACGGGTACAAAAAATTCTTGGATAAAACAAAGAATTTACAAAACATTAAAAACTTACTGCTGCATTCTTCTTACATACATGTAGAAGAATAAAAAAATTCTTCTCTTTATAAAGTAATCATTGTCCAAAGACAAAATCAGATTTAAAAAATCTGATTTAAACTTATCTCGTGAAGTCCACAAGAAAATAATTCTGATTTGAACTTATCAACATTAAACAGGGGAGAATTAAAAGTCAAATAAAGAGGCTCAAGGCAATCAGATTTTATTATGAAAATCCAACAAAATAGAGGAGAAAAATAAGACTCACAAGTATGCATGCTATTTCCCGATGTAATTAAAAATCAATATTTTTTGAGGGAATCAAGGAAATAAAAAAGCATGTGGATATGCATTTGACAGAGGGGAAGTAGTGCATATTTGTATTTGCATGTGTGTGTCAAGTAGTGAATGTGGTGTGTGTGTGGACAAAATGTGCTGAAGTGAGAATAGGAGATTTAGTGGGCACACATATAGAGTGGGAGTGATATATATATATATATATCTTGTAGCAGAATGTGTGTGTGTGTGTGTGTGTGTGTGTGTGTGTGTGTGTGTGTGTGTGAACTTAGGAAGAACATATTTATTAGCAAGTGTAGAGAAGGAAATAATGTGCCACATATAAGTGTGTATGAGTGAACTAAATTATATAAAGAGTCTTAGTGAATGATAGTGCAAAGTGAGTGATTGAATAGACATATAAAGGAAGAAAGAAATAAACTCTACTATATGAATAGAGGATATGAGAAGACAACAAGTGAATGAAGATAAGAAGAAGTTTTGTAGAAAAAAGGGAGATGGAGCATAAGTATATGTTAGAGTTCTATTTTTAGAAATAAGTTACAAATCAACATTTGTAACAAAGTATATATATTTTTTTAATACTTCTATTATATTGACTAAATCAAAGTAGGATCTCTTATTAGGGGTTGATGATACTTTGGGTTCATTCTCATAAAGCTCAGGGGTTGATGCCCATAAAATTTAGGGGTTGGTTCCCATAAAATTTAGGTTTAGTACTCCTTTTGACTGGTGTTCATAAATGTTGTAACTGAATGTGATCATTCGTGAGGCTGGATTAGAATAGTAGACTCTAGAAGCTATTCTCATTGAGGTTTTCCCATACTATGGTTTTTTCTTGTAAACTTGGTGTCTATATGTGAGTTCCTAATGTGTGCATAAATTGTTATAATTATTACTAATAACTGAGAGGGGGGGTGAATCAGTAGCCTCAAAAATATTCCAATAATCAACCCAATAACTTATTACCACAATATAAAGCCTCTATTTATCTTCAGTCCTATAAGATGAATGCCTCCAAATACTTTTATTAAATTACTACTGCTCCAAATGCTTTGTTAAACCTTCTACTATATATTTACCAAATAGCAGTCTGTTAATTTACCAAAAGAGAGTAAATTATCTAGAGTATACCGATCAATCCAATTAAGTTATGTGTAATGAAAAACACTAAGTTAATGACTCATAAACACATTGATACATGGATTTTTAACGTGGAAAACCTATTAAGAGAAAATCCACTTGGGACCGGTAACCAAAAAATGTCACTCTTCTAAAGTGAGCTCAGTGAAGAGCCAACCATATTAAAGGTTACAAACACAGTGTTAGGTGTGACCTTGTTAGAAAATTTAAAATTTTAGTCTGTCACTTGATATCGGGCATCTCTATGCTACCTTATTTGATCAAATACTCACTTGGCCTATCAATAGGTATATGGAATCTCATGCTATCTTCATGATGAAAATTTTTGATACTCCTTTGGATGTATCTCAATATAGAAAGGATCTTTAAATCCTGCTTGATTAAGAGACTTACTAAATCAATGGTTAAACTGACACAGTATGATCTGTTCAGATATACAACTTATACTTGTAGATTTTTAGATATATTGTAATCTCATAAAACTATTATAATCAATATATCTTTGCTCCACTTTGATTCTGCTCAGTGATGTGCTTTGTTGCTCGGTGTCTATAGAAAACTTTAGCTCTTTCCTTAGCTTGATTGATCAGGACTATAAGAAGTTGCACTTCATCAGTTGCGCTTTAGCATCCTCTTTTCATTCATTCACCCACATAATTTGCAATGAATTTATTTGTCTCTTTATAGACATGATATCACCGTTGTTAGGTTCATGATTTTCTTGATTTTGGCATGATCCACAATTCTCACCAATTAGATTTAAACCAAAAATCTTGTTTTATCTCACAGAGATCTTCTTGCCAACTGGACAAAATATCTTTAAATCCCTTACTTATCTCTGGCTTTATCTTGCCAATGAAAATAGATATAACTACCAGTTAAGTCCATATTTAGCTCTACCAGCTAGATATTTTTTCATTTCTCAACTCAAGTTAATTTTGGTGTTTAACTCTTTGATAGATTTGGTTAACACTCCAGTTCTCCTCAGGCTTATCCATCAGTTTATACTATGTTTCTAGCTGTTGGTTATGCTTGTGATTCAGCTCGTTGGTAATTCTCATCAGTGTTCTTGCTCGGGTATCACTGTGACTTTACTTTTGGTGATCTCTGTCTATCGGTGTTCCACCAACCGTTGGTGTTTGAAGTCATATTGTGAATGCTTGTCTTTTATGCATTACTGAAAGCATAATATTTATATCTCTGACTCTCTTAAGTCTTAGACACTTTGATTATAACCAATTAGATTATATCAAGTTGACATCAGTGAAAATATAATCCATTAATTGATTTAATGTCTTGCATTATCTTTCTACATTTCGGTGATCAATTTAACATCTTCAAACATTCAATTAGTTACATGTCATCAATCTCTCCCTTTGGCATTGATGGAAACATATTAAATTATCATACTATACTGTCACTAATACAATATGGAATATAAAGTTCTATCAAGCTTTCCTAATGTTAAAATTACAAATGTCAGGTTCTTAGTAAGCTCAAAAATAGCTTGGATTTGTTTCATACAGAATGGTTTTCTTCAATCTTCAATCCCTTCTCTAGATAGATGTATCATATGCTATCTTTGTTCTGATATGTTCTCTTCCTTGACGGTTCCTCTTCTTGATAATCTCTTTTTCTTTTGATAGCAATCTTTCTCTTTTTCTGAACTCTCTTCCTTTGTTACTTCTCTCCCTTAGATGGATATTTCATATGTAATCAATTTCTCTCCCTTAGAATATTGATCAACTCTTCTTTTTGATTCTCAGGAACTTCTCTTCATGGATAATGATATAAATTTTTATGATCAATGAGATAATCTATCCTTTATGATGATGAAATAATCTCTCCCTTTATGAAAATGAGATCATCTCTCCCTTTATATGATAATGGAATCATCTCTCCCTTTACATGATAATAGAATCATCTCTCCCTTTGAGAACAATGCCAAACAAAATAATCATCTATATAATGTTCCATTCCTTTGCATAATATATTCCTTGAATTTCCCTATCCATCAGCAATACAATGTCTTTGGTTTTCAGTGCAGATTTGTACCTTGTTATGTACATATGTATTTGTTTCTGTCCATCTTAGTGTTTACATCAAAATGACTGATCTTCAGATTTAGTATAGGCTGATGCAACCTCCTAGTCAGCTTACTAACTGATAGATAAGGGTTGGACCCCTAGTCTCTATCTCAGGTACTCAAATGTATCCTTTGGTAATGGCTTGGTGAATATATCAGCTAACTATTCCTTTGATTGAACATATTCTAGTGTCACATCCTTTGCTTACACTTGTTCTCTTAGATAGTGATACTTGATAGAAATATGCTTAGTCTTAGCATGCATGACTAGATTCTTAGAAATATTAATTGCACTAGTGTTATCACAATGGATAATAACTGGTTCAATGATCTTCATATTCATACCTTCCAGAAATTGTTTGATCCATGCAATATTGCAGCAATTTGCAGCAGCAGCCACATACTCTGCTTCTGCAATAAACTGAGAGATGCATCCTTGCTTCTTGCTGATCCATGTGAAAATTCTATCACCCATGAAGAATGCTCCTCTAGTTGTGCTCTTTTGGTCATCAATGTTTCCAACCCAATCAGCATTTGTATAGACTTGTAGCTCAAATTTTCCTTCTCTTTTGTACCATAAGTTATAGTCCTCGGTGTTCTTCAGATATCTTAGAATTCTCTTGACAACAGTCATATGTGAATCTTTTGGATTAGCAGAGAATCTTGCAACTATTCCAATTGCATGTGCTATATTTGGTCTGGTGTGAACAACATACATTAGTTTTCCAATCATAGATTTGTATAAGGTCTGATTTACCTCATTGGATTTGTCTTCTTTTGTCAACTTACATCTGGTAGCCATAGGTGTTCCAACTGGTTTGGAATCTTCCATTTTGAATATCTTCATCACTTCCTAGATGTATTTGGACTGAGTGATATATATGCCTGCATCTTATTGAAGAATCTGTAGACCAAGAAAGAATTTGATCTCCCCAAACATAGAAATTTCAAATTCCTTTCTCATTTCATTAGTAAAGGATTTGCATAACAATTCATTTCCCCCAAAAATGATATCATCAACAAAAATTTCAGCAATCAGAATATTACCATCGGTATCTTCTTTTAAGTACAAATTGCTATTTTCACCTATTCTAACAAATTTTATGCTAATGAGATATGAGTGAAGTCTTTCATACTAGGCTCTCAGTGCTTGTTTCAATCCATACAAGGCCTTGTGTAGTCTACATACCATGTTTCTCTTGTTTGAATCAACAAACCCTTCTGATTGTTCAATGTATACGTCTTCTTCCAGTATTCCATTCAGGAATGCAGATTTGACATCCATCTGGTATACCTTAAATCCTTTAAATGCAACATAAGCAAGTAAGATTGTAAATCCTTTTAGTATAGGGTAAAAGCACAATAATTTGTCACCTTTAGGATAATTTGATTGACTTGGCCGAGTTAGACTCGGCCAAGTCCAACTCGGTCGAGTCAATGTGGCATCGAATGCTGCCTACGTGGCTAAGTCAGCTCATGCACGAGCCAATGGGAGGGCTAGTAGGACTCTTCTGAGTCTGACTCGGCCGAGTCTACCTAGGTGGTATGCCATGTGGTAACCAAACCTCCAAAAATATAAAAAAATCCATAAGTTTTCACTTCTGCTAGTTTTTTCTCTACTCAAACTAGACAATGTCAAAAAACTAAAAGTGCCCTTTTCTAAATCTCGGAACTATGATTCTTGACATATAAATTTTATATTGTTTTGACTAAAAAACATTGAACAAATTTGTTAAAATCTACATGTAGGTTATTAAAGCTTTCAAAGGTCGTTGCTTCAGATAATATAAAAAAAATTCTAAATAAATTCAAAAAATATTTAAAAACATAGATAACAATAGAGAACAGAGTCATCTTCAATAATATGTAATTTATTTGGTTTTTGGTATAGTTTTGATAGGATAAAAATGGCGGGAGACAAAAACTATTGATTTCAGGTAAGTTCAACTTTGAATACTTATAATGAGCAAAGTATACATCAAAAACACTTCTTTCTTTTTTATACACTACCTATACATGTCATCTAAAACATATTCTGAAATTGGAGGAAAAAATAATGTTTTACTTATAATGATTTGGCAAGAAGTAAACTCCCTGATTCATAGTTTTTTTAGAAAATGAAAAATAGACCTAAAACATTCAAAAAAACATATTAATTTTGGTTAAATTTTTTTTAAAAAAACTATAGGCATATAATTCATCCTATTTGACACATTTCGTCAATTTACATCATCTTCAAATTCTCAATAGAAATGTGACTTTTATGCCCTTGAAGTTGTATAGTTTTGGTGATGTTAACCTTTTCCATTGTAAAAGGGTGACAAATTATTGTGCTTTTACCCTATAGCAATGGGTGCAAAGGTTTCTCCATAATCAATACTTTCTTCTTGTGCATATCCCTTGCATACTAATCTTGCTTTGTTTCTTGTGACTTCTCCATTCTCATTCATCTTGTTTCAGAATATCCATTTGGTACTGATGACATTCTTGTCATTTGGTCTTGGTACTAGTGTCCATGTATTTTTATTCTCAATCTTTTCTATTTCTTCATTAATAGCACTGAACCATTCTTCATTCTCAAGTGCATTGTTAACAGATTTAGGCTCAAAATCACAAAGTAAACATCTGGTGTTTTGTGACTTACTTCTTCTTCTGATTCCACCCTTCTTATGTCCTATGATTTGATTATGTGGATGATGTCTTCTTACATACTTGGAAAGTTTTGGTTCAACTCTATGTTTATCAATCTGATCATCTTCTTGACCTTCATTCTCATCTCTATTGTTCGGAACATCATCTTGAGTATTTTCCTAATTTTCAGTAATTGCAGCCTGATGCTCAGATGCAATGTTCTGATGCTCAAGAGTGACATACTGTAGCTTGGGTAGAGTTTCAGGTTCTAATTAAACAAACCTATTGTAGTCCTTTGGTTCTTTTTTTCTTTCCTCATCATTCTTTTCTATAAATTCATCTATTTTCACATTTACACTTTCAATTATTTTGTTAGATGACTTGTTGAGAAATTTATAAGCCTTGCTTTTGGTTGAGTACCCTAGAAAGATATCTTCATCACTTTGGAGTCAAGTTTTCCATTTCTATCATCCTTCAATATATAACATTGAATACCAAAGATTCTGAAGTAACTTACATTGGGTGTATGTCCATACCAAATCTCATAGGGTGTCTTCTTTGTGTCTTTCTTCAATAGTACACTGTTTAATGTGTAGACAATAGTACTGACAGCTTCCCTCCAAAAATTTTGAGTGATTCTTTTCTCAATCATCAATGTTCTTGCACAGTCAACAATTGATTTGTTTCACCTTTCACCAATTCCATTTTGCTGTGGTGTTCTTGGTGTAGAAACCTATCTTTTAATTCCATGCTCATTGCAATAGTCAGTGAATTCTTCTGAAGTAAATTCCCCTCCTCTATCTGACCTTAAGCATTTTAATTTATTTTCACTTTGTTTTTCTACCATTTCTTTATACCATTTAAACATCTTAAGTGCTTCTGATTTATCTTTTAAGAACATGACTGTCATCATTCTAGAATAATCATCAACAAAGAGAATAAAATACCTATCTCCATAGTAGCTCTTTTTCCTCATGGGTCCACATAGATCTGTATTGAATAATTCTAGAATTGCATTAGATGTATGGGTTTTACTCTTGAAACTAGACTTTGTCATCTTACCTTTTTGACAATTCTTGCACATGATATTCTTGGTAAGCCTCTGACATTCCTTTTGTTTCTTATCTTTATCATGTTGTCAAAGTTCACATGACACAATATTTTGTGCCACAACCATAACTCTTTGTTTCTAGCCATTAAATAAGTGGTGTTAGTGTCATCAAGATATCTAAAAAGGTTACCTTTTGTCTACTCACCGGTACCAATCAATCTTCCTGATTCATTGAAGATCTTTGCCTTCTTATTTTCAAATGCTACTCTTTGACCTGAATTGTTTAGCTATGAAACACTTAACAAATTATAATTCAGTCCTTTTACCCAGTAGGAATTTTCAAATTTTATCAGGTTATTCAACATTATGGTTCCTTTACCTTCAACTAGACAAGGTGTATCATTCCCCATTCTCACTAAACCACCATTATAGTATTCAAAAGTCTCAAAATTTTGTTTCTCATTGGTCATATGGTGAGTGCAGCCACTATCTATGATCCAGACATCATTTTTACTAACTTTAGATATGATTTTAGTTGCTACATACCTTTCTTCATCTTCATCTCAATCATCCTTCATGGCTACAAATACCATCTCATTGTCTTCTTCTGATTCGGTTTCAGTGTCATCATCTCTGTTCTTAGCTATGTAACAAGCTTTCTTCCCTTTTTCCTTGCAGTCTCGTGTATCTCTCTTGTTAGATTGTTGGTTGCTTTGGTAATCTCTATTATCACCTTTGTCAAACTTCTTCTCATATGAAATTTCATTTCCTCTATCATCTTTTCTTCTATTTTGACATCTTGCAGAAAAGTGTCCAACCTCTTTACAATTGAAACATACAAGTGGTAACTTACCTTTGTATCTACCTTTGCCCCTTTGTAATTTGCTAGCCATAAGTGCTTCAATCTCATCAATTCCTTGATCCTCATTATCACTATCACTATCATTTCTAACAGCATGTCTATGAGTTGAGTTACTTATCTTTAAAGAAGATTTGAATGTAGATTCTATAGATGGTAAGACACTATTGTCAATGTTGTTAATCTCAAATGAAATTAGTCTACCAATTAGACTATCTAGAGTAAATTTATTTTTTGCAACTACTCTCCTTTCTTTAATAGCATAAACTCTAATAGCATATACATGCAGTAAGGTTCTTAAGATTGTACGTACAACTATCTCCTCTTCAAGTACACCTCCAACTCCTCAGATATCATTTGCTAACTCTTTGATTTTGCATCTATACTAGGTGATGTTTTCTCCTTCTTTCATCCTTAGGTCATCAAACCTCCCTCTTAGGATTTCTACCTTTTCTCTTAGTACATTGGCATCTCCTCCATGTACCAGCTTCAATGTATCCCACATTTGCTTTGCAGAGGTGTAGGTTTTGACATTTTCAAACTCATCATCAGAGAGTGATGATGCAAGTTCTATCATCATGCAGTTATGCTCATGCTTTACCCTTAATTTCTCAAGAGTGTGAGGTCCTATCAGAAACACATATTCAGCATCTAAGTATTGAACAATATCATTTCCAATACCTGATAGGTGGATTCTTATTCTTCTTTTCCATGATGAAAAGTTGTCTTTATTCAACTTGGGCACATCTTGTCTATTCATCTTGTGATATTTTTCTTGAGTTGTTAAACTCCCTTTCTAAGCACACAAGCTTTGATACCAGTTGTTAGTAATAATTGAGATGGTGGGGGGTGAATCAGTGGCCTAAAAAATATTCTAATAATCAACCCAAAAACTTAGTACCACAATATTAAGCTTCTAGTTATCTTTAGTCCTCTAAGATGAATGCCTCCAAATACTTTTATCAAATTACTACTGCTCAGAATGCTTTGTTAAACCTTCTACTATATGTTTACAGAATAGCAGTTTGTTAATTTATTGAGAGATAGTAAATTATCTAGAGTATATCGATCAATCCAATTAATTTATGTGTAATTCAAAACACTAAAGTAATGACTCATAAACATATTGACACATGTATTTTTAATGTGGAAACCCTGTTAATGGAAAAAACACTTGGGAATGGTAACCCAAAATTTTCACTCTTCAGAAGTGAGCTTTGTGAAGAGCCAACCCTGTTAAAGGTTACAAACACACTGTTAGGTGTGACCTTGTTAGAGGATTTAAAAGTTTAGTCTGTCACTTGATATCGGGCATCTCTATGCTACCTTCCTTGATCAAACACTCACTTGGACTGTCAATAGGTATCTAGAATCTCATGCTATCTTCATGATCAAGCTTTTTGATACTCATTTGGATGTATCTCAATATAGAAATGATCTTTAAATCCCGCTCAGTTAAGAGACTTTCTGAATCAATTGTTAAACTCAAACAATATGATCTATTCACATATACAACTTATACTTGCAGATTTTCAGATCTATTATAATCTCATAAAACTATTTTGATTAATATATCTCAGTTTATACATTTTCTCCACTTTGATTCTTCTCAGTGGTGCTGTGCTTTGTTTCTCAGTGTCCACAGAAAACTTTAGCTCTTTCCTTAGCTTAATTGATCAGGACTATATGAAGTTTCTCTTCAGCATCCTCTTTTCATTCAGTCACCCACACAATTTGTAATGAATTGAGTTGTCTCTTTATATACATGATATTACCATTGTTAGGTTCTTCATTTTCTTGATCTTGGCATGATCCATAATTCTCACCAATTAGATTTAAAGAAAAACTCTTGTTTTATCTTGCAGAGATCTTCTTGCCAACTGGACAAAACAACTTTAAATCCCTTACTTATCTCTGGCTTTATCTTGTCGATGAAAACAAAGATAACAACCAGTTAACTCCATATTTAGCTCTGCCAGCTAGATATTTTGTTGTTTCTGAACTCAAGTTAATTTTTATGTTTCACTCTTTGATAGATTCGGTCAACACTCTAATTCTCCTTGGGCTTCTCCATCGGTTTATACTATGTTTCTGTCCATCGGTTATGCTTGTGATTCTTCTCGTTGGTGTTCTTGTTCGGGCATCACTGTGACTTGACTTTCGGTGATCTTTGTCCATCGGTTTTCCACTGACCGTCGATGTTTGAAGTCATATTGTGAATTCTTATCTTTTATCCATTATTGAAAGAATAATGTTTATCTCTATGATTCTTTGAAGTCTTTGACACTTTTATTATAACTGAATAGATTATATCAATTTTACATCAATTACATTATAATCCATTAACTGATTTAATATCTTGCATTATCTTTCTACATTTTGGTGATCAGCTTAACATCTTCAAACAATAAATTAGTTACATGTCATCAATAATTACTTTTGATTGATATTTGTTAATTCAAGTTTAAGTGACCTAGAGTTTAGAAAGATACATTTTTAAGTCCATTGATTCGCACCCCTCCTATTGAACAGGCTGAATAACTCGGGAGGTGAATCAGTTATAAAAAAACAATTTCCTTCACTTATGTTAATTTGGTAATTATTTAAACTAATCAGAAACTAATAACTATTAAAAACATGAAAGCACAAAACCATTTACACAATGAACACCATAATATATGTAGAAACACAAATTGGAAAAAATACAAAGAAACTAATTCTCATGAAATGAACACTGAATAATGTGACTTTTACAATGGTTCACTATAGGTATGATCACTTCTTCTTGGCTCACATTTGATTGGGCTAACTACTCAAAAATAATAAATGCTAGCTACCAATATAAATAGGCTCATTTCCACTACAAATATCCTCACTATTAGTATATAAGAAATGAAAGTTGAATCCATCACTGAAGTCTTTTTCATCGATACTCTACAATAAAAAAATGATATAACTTCTACTAATTGCATTAACTCACATGTACAATAACAAACAAATCTTCCCCTATCAAATTCACATTTAGTTTTCATATACTTGCAAGCAAGCATATAACAAGTAAATTCATCAGTCTTTTATACCATCTCATTCCAAAAAGAAAGTTAGCCTAATCTAATTTGAAATAGGTCACATAAAAACATTCCCACAATAGTAAGGAATTTAATGTGGACCACCTCGCCCAATAAAACATGCCTCACACATAAAAACATTTGAAACCATCATCAATAGCTTTGGTACCAATGGATATGATCTATACATTTAAAATGCATCAATCAAAGCACAATAAAAACTTTTAAGATACGCCCAAACACAAACCAATGATCCATAATGTGTTGCACAATAAATGGAACCAACACTGACATGGATAAGAGTAAATATTTAAAGCACATCATCAAGTGCATGGTACTAGTGAAGAATTAAAATAATCAATCCAAATCTATGCATAGGATATGTTGACATTAATGAAAACAAAAATATAGCATCATCTTGACATTATAACAATCTTTCCCTTTCTTGTTGATGAGAAAATTCATCATTAGAAAGAGAATAACTTACTATCAAAAGATATCAACAACAAAGACCTATTTCCTTCACTATTCTTCTCCCCTTTTGACAAAACTAACAAAGGGATAAACTCCCCACCCTTACTAATTTACTCTTCTTCCCCTGGCAAGAAGTCCCCAATCATTAGTCCAAAAAAGAATAATAATGAAATACACTAGACCAACATAGGTGCATTTATGAACATTAGGAAGGGGTAGAATGCCCAACTTCCCTTTGTGATACTCAAAATTATCCTTGAACAAAGTTATTTGAAAATGTCTACAATCTGCTTCTTTGTAGGAACATACTCAATTTTAACTTCCTTCTCCAATACCTTTTCTCTCAAGAAGTGATATCTGATAGATATATGTTTTCTCCTAGAATATTGCACTAGATTCTTTTAAATGTTTATAGTACTGGTATTATCACACATAATTGAAATTAGCTCATCAAAAGTTATCTCTATATTTTTCAAAGTCTCTTTCATCCATAATGCTCGAGTACAACACGAGGATGGTGCAGTGTATTCTTGTTTAGCAATTGATAATGTTACATAATCTTGCTTCTTGATTGACCAAGAAACCAAGTGTGAGACACAAAAATATTTTACACAACTAGTACATTTGTGGTTATCAAAACATCCAACCCAATAATTATAAGTTATCATTATAAAATATGAACCTTTTGGATACCATAATCCAAACTCTTTTGTACGCTTCAAATATCTAAAAAACTCTCTTTAATACCATACATGTGACTCTTTTAGATATTGTTGAAATATAGATACCAAACATACTGTATACATAATATCTTATCTAGTAGCAGTCAAATGTAGCTATAATCCAATCATTTATTTGTACTTACTTGCATTAGATTTCAATTAATCATCTTCTTTATTCAACTTATATCTGGTAAAAATAGGAGCACATACTGATTTAGAATCCTCAAACCAAACTTCGATAGCAATTCTTTAATATACTTGGACTAAGAAATGAAAATCCCTTTTCTATTCCAATTTACTTGCAATCCAAGTAAGAAATTAAACTCATCAATCATAGAAAAATCATATTCCTTCTTCATTTCATCGATAAATTTCCTACACAAATCATATTTACCTCCCAAAATAAATTCATCAATATAAATCACAACAATCAAAATCTGATCTTAATAAACCTTGTAATATAAATTGCTATCATTTGTTAATTTCTAAAATACTTATCCAATAAGATATTTATGTAATATTAAATTCTAGGCCATGAGTGACTTATTCAATCCATGCATGTTTTTATTAATATTCACATAGAATTTGGATCCTTTCCATACTTGAAACATTGTAGTTGTTAGATGTAAAATTAATCCTTTAGCTCTTCATTCAAAATACTCACTTAATGTGGATCTCATAGACGTTGAAGTTTTTAATTGTTGCAAATGCTAAGAATATCCAAATCACCTACATCTAAGAAAAAAAGACATAAGTCTCACTGAAATCAATTCCTTCAATCTAAGTATAACCCTTACAAATAAATATTTCCTTGTTTCTTAGTACCTTACCCTTTTCATCTAGTTTGTTCCAAAAAACCCATTTTTTACCAATCACATGCTTATCAACCATTATGGGAACAAGTTCTCAAGTCTAATTCTTCTCTATCTGATGAATTTTTTCTTCCATTTCTCTTACCTAGTTCTAAGCATTACATGCTTCTTCTATAGATTTAGGCTCAATTTATCAAAGTGAACACAACAAAACTTTCTCTTCTAATTCTCTACTTATTATAATAACACTTCTATTCTTGTCACCATCAATATGATTCTCTTAATTATTAATTTTTACATATCTTAGTCTCTTAGTTGTAGATGTTAGAGCCTTTCTTGTCTCTTCCTCTTTTTTTCTTTTCCTCTTTTCCTTTTCCCTCTGTATCAAATTCATATTCATGATGTTTCTTAGGAGTTTTCATAATGTCTTGATGAATCTTGATATTCACACTTTCAATAGTCTTATTTAATATCTTTTTGGATATGCTTTTCTCTTTATAGAATATCCTAGAAATATACCTTCATCTTATTTTTATGAAACTTACCAAGACTGTACTCATCTCTCATAATGTAACATCTACTTCAAAAATTTGTGAAATATTTCAGTAGAGGTTCTCTCCCATGCCATAGTTCACATGATGTCTTGCCATACTTATTCTTGTAAAGAACTCTATTAAGTCTATATATAGATGTATGAACTTCTTATCTATAGTAAACCTCCAATAAGATCACTTCCTTGATCATTGTCCTTGTTGCTTCTTGTATTGTCTGATTCATCCTTTCTACTATACCATTCTACTGTGGTATTATAGCCATTGAAACCCATCTTTTAATACCATGTTTCTCATTAAAATTCTCAAATTCATCAGAATTAAACTCTCCCACTTTATCAGATCTCAAACATTTAATATTTATACCAAAATCATTCTAAATTCTTGCTTTAAGATATTGAATTTCTCAAATTCTTCTAATTTCCCTCTTAGAAATGTAATCCAAGACAATCTAGAATAATCATCAATGAAAAGTATGAAATATCTCCGACCTTGTAGGGTTTTTGTTCTAGTAGGACCACAGAGGTTGGTGTACACTAGATCTAACAAACTAGTATGTGAATAATTATTTTCCTTGAACATCTCTCTTCTCTACTTTCCTTCCTAACATCCTTTACATAAAATATTATCTAGTTTACACAATCTAGGTAAGTCTCTTACTGCGCATGATGACCCTATTCTTACAAAAGTATCAAAATTGATGTGGTACATGTTGGAAAGTTTTCTACAATGTAGACAATTTTTATTTTGTCATTGATGTCAAACCTTAACTGGCGAGACTATCATTGTATGTTTGAGTACCTTATCAATTGATTGATGAAGATTTGAAAAGAATGGGATAACAAGAAGACCAAGGAAATGGTTGAGTTATGAGTATAAACCAAGGTACTTGATCATTTGGCACTTTGGAAAAGTGACACATTGTTTATCCAGCACTGACAGTTCACTGGAAGGTCAATGCCGAGCAAAGCAAAGTTGATGCCGAGCAAAGAGAAAGGTGATGCCGAGAAAAGAAAAGATGATGTCGAGTGCCAGTGAAATGCCGAGCATCGGTATTTTGTTTATTGATGAGATTTGAGATCTATGGCCGACATAATTAATTTCATTGTGATATGCATTATTAATTAAGATTGGTCCATATTCATTTAATACATAGGAAACTGTTATTAGCACATGGATTCAATGGTTAATTAATGACTCTATTGGAGAAGTAAATTAAATGTAAAGATGGAAAGATCCAATGGATCTTACCTAACCTAAGATCTTGGTTAAGCAGAAAAAGATTTATCTAACCTAGATGTAGAGGTATAATATAACCTACTATGGTTATTGTTAAGGTATTGAAGTGGAATGCAAAGTGTTGCATGGTTAATTGACTAATTGGCAAGACCTAATATAGAAGGTTGAACAGAGAAGTAGAGAGAGATTGCTTGAAGGATTTCCAAGAAGATCTAAAGTTTGAGATGAGAATGGAGGCCACTCAGTGAATTAGCATTAGAGCTAAAACTAGATCTGGATTTGCAAAGTAAGTTGTATGAATCATATCACACCTGCTGATTACTTTCTAGCCATTGTAACAGTTCAAATCCTTTAACCAGGTTGACCTAACAGTCATTGTATAAATCCTTTGAACAAGGTGACATTCAGATTGGAATGTTCTTAGTCCTCTAACAAGGCCACTCCTAACAGGGTGTTTAAATCCTTTAACCAAGTCACATTTGATAGTGTGTTTTGTAACCTTTAACAGGGTTGGCTCCTCACAAGGCATTACTTCAGAAGAGTAAAATTATGGTAGCATGTTACTAGTGGGTTTTTCCCATATTGGGTTCCCACATTAAATCATGGTGTCAAAATGTGTGAATGTTATTATTGTGTTTTACTATTAAGTTTCTGCAAGATTATTTCATTAGTACAGTAAACTGCACACTTGTATTGTTTATTATTGCCGAGCAAATCTGAGTTGTTGAAGTTGATTTAAATTTTTATATGGGCACATCTAGACTTGAGGATAACTGATTCACCCCCCCTCTTAGTTATTATGAATTCATATTAACAATTGGTATCAGAGCTGTTTTCTCTTAAAAAGTTTGAAGGAACTTGGAGATATAGATCAAGATGTATAAAAGGGATGGACCAAAGATCAACAAGGAAAACTTTCCTGCATGGCAAATTTTGATGAAAATTCATCTAGATGGTATTGGTGATTCTATTAAATGACATATTGAAATAGAATATGTATCCCCTACTAGAGTTCTGAATGTTGCACAACTAAGAAAGAAGCATGAACATTATCAAGCAATGTTGGAACTTGCATCATCTCTGAACTTTCATGAATTTGAGGACATCAAAGATTGTACAAGTGCAAATTAGATGTGGGATGCCCTTACAACCATCTATGGAGGTGATATGAAAGTACTGAGAGCCAAATCTGAAAAATTGAGAGCTAAGTTTGATGATTTAAAAATGCAAGTAGGAGAAAATATAGTGCAATACTATGATAGGATAAAGGAAGTTGTAAATGATATTAGAGGAGCTAAGGGAGTCATTGATGATGATACTATCATGATCAAGGTACTGAGAACACTTCTTACTATTTATTCTATTAGAGTATCTGCAATTCAAGAACTAAGATGTAATCCTAATAAAAATTTAACTTTGGAAAGTCTAGTAGGTAGACTTACTGCATTTGAGATGTCAAATTTTGACAACTATACTCCACAAGTTGTTGAATCTGCATTCAAGTCACAGATGGTCATCAACAAATCTAAGAAAGGAAAGAAATGTGTGGAAATTGATAGTGACACCTCAAATGATGATCTAGAAGAGCTTGAGGCACTTATGACAAGAAGACTAGCAAGAGGAAAAGGAAAATTCAAAGGTAAACTTCCTATTATTTGTTTTTGTTGTAACAAAGTTGGTCATATTGCTGCTAGATGTCGTAACAAGAATGAGAAGGATGAAAGAAGGGACAACAAGTATAAGGATAGAAAGGATGATTGAGACTACAAAAAGTATAAGGACTACAAAGACAAAGGTAAGAAATCCTGCTATATAGCTGAAGAAGCTTCTGAAAGTGAATCTGACAAATCTGATGAAAATGATATAGAAGTAGTGTGCGTTGCAATGAAAGATGATTCTGATGATGATGAGAAATTGAACTAATTTCTTACATGAGTAAAGGTGATCATTGGATTATTGACAGTGGTTGTTCACATCACATGACTAGTGATAAGGACAAATTTGAAACATTAGATCAATGCAAAGGTGGATATGTAAATTTGGTAATGATACACCTTGTAGAGTCAAAGGGAAAGGATCAATTCAATTGACTAATAAGATTAGATGTGATGATGTATACTAGGTTGATGATCTTAAGTATAACTTGTTGAGTTTTTCATAGCTGAACACTTCTGGTTATAGAGATGAATTCCATCACAGGAAAGCAAAGATCTATGATGCCAACGGAGAACTAGTTGGAGGTGGTGAGAAAACAAAAGGTAACTTTTTTTATCTAGATTTAGCTAAAGAGACATGCTTGTTTGCACAATATAATGATGTTTGGTTATGGCATAAGAGGCTATGTCATGTTAACTTTGATAACTTGGTAAGCATAAGTAAATTGAAAAAGGTTAGAGGACTGCCTACGTTAAAGAAACCCAAGAATGCAATGTGTAAGCAATGTCAGTTGGGAAAGATGACTAAATCTAGTTTTAAAAGAAAAACTCATACTTCTGAGAATATTTTGGAAATAGTTCATACTGACCTTTGTGGACCTATTGGTGAGAAAAGCTACTGCGGAGATAAATATTTTATTCTATTTGTAGATGACTACTCTAGGATGATGAATGTTATGTTTCTCAAAGAAAAATCTGATGCATTTCATTTATTTAAGTGGTACTTGGCAAAAGTTGAAAAGGAAACAGGTAAGAGCCTAAAATGTGTGAGATCTGACAGAGGAGGAGAATTCATTTCTAATGAGTTTAACAAGTTTTATAATGACTGAGGGATAAAAAGATAGATGTCAACACCTAAGACGCCACCACAAAATGGTATAGTTGAAAGGAGAAATTGATCTATCGTGGACTGTGCTAGAACATTAATGATGGAGAAAAATGTTGCACAAAAATATTGGAGAGAAGCTATAAGTACAACTTTTTATACCCTGAACAGAGTACAAGTCAAGAAAGGTACAAATCCTACACCTTATGAGCTATTGTATGGATATGCACCTAATGTAACTTATTTCAAAGTCTTTGGGAGTAAATGTTTTATACTGAAGGATAACATAAATGGTGAACTTGATGCTAAAGGAGAAGAAGACATATTTCTTAGATATTCTACTAAAAGTAAGGTAAACAAATCTTTGAATTCTAACACTAACAAAATTGTGGAAAGTGCAAATTTTAGAATTGATGAATATGCAGAAAGAAATGAAGCTGGAAGCATGGTTGAGCCTGAAAGTTACAAATCATTCACATATCCTAAAGAAGAGGATTCTAATGAAACTGAAAATGAAGTTGCCGAGCAACAGTCTGCACCTACTGAGACACAGAATGACATTGTCGGGCAACAAGAAGTGATAGCCAAACTATCTGATGGAGATGCTGAGTCACAGTTTCAACCTGAATTGAACTTGAACGATCAAAATGAAGCTGAGAAAGAGACTACTTTGGAAAAATATGTAAGAAGGCACCATAAACCTGATCAAATCATAGGAGCAAAGGATTTTGCACTCATGACAAGAGGCAAATTAAGAGAAGACACATGTTTTTTGTGTGACTTCGAGCCTAAGGTAGTAAAAGATGCTTTGGACAATGAAGACTAGATTCAAGCAATGAATGAAGAAATAGACCAGATTGAAAAGAACAAGACATGGAATCTAGTACCTAGACCTGACAACAAAAATGTAATTGGTACAAAGTGGGTATTCAAAAACAAGCTGAATGAACATGGAGAGGTCACAAGGAATAAAGTAAGACTGGTATGTAAGGGTTATGCACAAGAAGAAGGAATTGACTATGGAGAGATATTCACCCTAGTTGCAATATTGGAGAGTGTGAGAACTCTACTTGCATATGCAACCTACAAAGGATTTAAAGTCTATCAAATGGATGTAAAGTCTGCATTTCTAAATGGGATACTAGAAGAAGAAGTATGTATTGAACAAGCTGATGGATTTGTTGAACCAAGTAAGACGAACATGGTTTGTAGACAACACAAGGTGTTATATTGACTAAAGAAAGCACCAAGAGCATGGTATGAAAGATTGCACAATTATCTGATGAAGATTGGATTTGCAAGAACAAATGACAACAACAATCTATATTTGAAGACAGATCAAGGTAAAGGAATTTTATTGGCTGAATTTTTTATGTATGACATCATATTCAGTGGATGAGACATCATATGTCAAGAATTTTCAAAGGAGATGCAAACTAAATTTGAAATGTCTATGTTTGGTGAGATAAAATTCTTTGTTGGACTACAAATACATCAAATGAAGAATGGTATCTATATTACTGATGCAGGAGCATCCCAAGGTAGTTGGCTATCCTGCATGTTTGAGAGATTTGGTAGAGTTTTTTGGACCTACTTGGGTCTTTGGTAATTGGTTTTGATGTATTTAATGGAACTTGGCATGGTCTTGGTTGCTCGGCATGGTCTGGGAGGAGCTCGGCCTTGCTTAGGAATTTGGTGCCTATTATAGGTTGTATATGTAATTTTATGCAAAGCATTAGAGGATGAAAATTTCATGGATTGAAGAGGGCCTATATTTCTAACTACGGTTTGAAGCACGAGTTCTAATTCATTCGGAGCTAGGAGATATCGTGATTTTACTAAGACATCAATTTTGTGCATTTAATTATTATTGTTGGCTGACTTGTGGCATTTAATTTATGTGTTTGTATTTAATTTATGTTTAGGGCCGACCTATGGCTTAGATTGGTATAAGTAGGGGTTGTGGGGGAAGTCTTTAGTCATTATTCATTCATCTTGGAGAAGAGGAAGAGGTAGAGGAGTGATTTTTGAGAAGAGCTAGTGGTTGTGGCTTGGGGGACAAGGGGATTGCTTGGTGGACTTGTGAGCACAAGTTTAGATCTTCCTTGGGGGCTCCTACTAGTGTGTGGATCTAGAATATCTAGGATTATTCATCCACCTAGGAGAAGAGGAGGTGGTTGTGGAGTGAGTTTTGATAGGACCTAGTGGCTGCGGCTTGGGAAACAAGGAGATTGCTTGGTGGGCTTGCGAGCACAAGTTTAGATCTTCCTTGGGTGTTCCTACTAGTGTGTGGATCTGGGATAGCTAGGGTTTCATTTGGATCTTGTGAGATCTTACGGAGTTTCTATTGTAATTTCATTGTATTTGGCCGTAACCCAAAAGGCCTTATAGCCGGGCATGTTGGATGAAAATATAATGATTCTATTATGAGTATTTGCATTGTGTGAATATAAATCTCTGTGTTGTTATTTATATTCCATTGTGTGGTTATTGGTTAGGGGTTAGGACATCTCCATTGGGGATTCTCCTCCCTTGCCCTTCATCAATTACACAATCAAAATATATCAAGGAGATACTAAAAAAATTTGGTATGGAAGATTCAAAACCAGTGAGTTCACCCATGTCTACTGGACAGAAGTTGACAAAGAATGATGATACAAAAGAGGTAAATCAAACACTGTACATATCAATGGTTGGTAAGCTGCAATATGTTCTACACAGTAGACCTGATATTGCATTAGCTATTGGAATTGTTGCTATATTTTCTGCTAATCCAAAAGAGACACATATTATGGCAGTAAAAAGAATATTAAGATATTTGAAAGGTACAGAAGACTATGGCCTATATTACAAAAAGAATGACAAGTTTGAACTTAGAGTCTATACTAATTCTGACTTGGATGGTAATGTTGATGATAGAAAAAGAACCACATGAGGAGCATTTATTTTGGGGAAAAGATTAGTTTCCCGGACAACTAAGAAATAGAATTGCACCTCACAATCTACAGTTGAAGCCGAGTATGTGGCAGAAATAATTAATTGTTCAAACATTGTGTGGTTGAAGATACTACTAAAAGGTATGAAAGAGGAGATCACAGGACCAGTTGTCATATATTGTGATAACATGAGTGCCATTAATATTTCTAAAAATCTTGTAATGCACTCTAAGAAAAAACATATAGCTATCAAGTATCATTACTTGAGGGAGCTAGTAAAGAAGAAGGAAGTGAGACTGGAATATGTGAACACTAAGGAACAGTTGGCAGTCATATTTACAAAAGCATTACCCAAGGATGCTCATGAGTATCTAAGAGGTAAATTGGGGGTAATTCCCCTAGCTGAGGCTAACTAGTACTAAATGGTACTGTTGCATCAAATTTTTTAATCAGAACACTTAACACATTGATGCATAGTAAGTCACATTTTTAGGATGCTCCCTAAAAACTATGAAGTGGAAAACCAGAACAGAAAAGTAAATCACTCATACACAAAGATGATAGGAACAACATGATACAAAGATTAGAACTAAAGAATCTACCTGATAAGGATGTCAACATCTTTGGAATTGTTGTCAAAGAGGGATATTATTGCTAAAACAATAGGTAACAACAGATACAAGGGATATATTACTGAAAGAGGGAGCTGAATAGTAATAGAAAACATCAGTGTGATTATAAACATAGAGGGAGTCAGAATGAAGCTAAAGACATTAATGAATATTTGTTCATATCAGGAACACAAGCACTTTTTGGATTGTATGGTAACTTTGGTTGAAAATTATTGTTTTATAATTTAGTGTTGCCATTAATGCCAAAGAGGGAGATTGTTGGAAAGATTGCTACAATGTAGACAATTATTATTTTGTCATTGATGTCAAACCTTAACTGGTGAGACTATCGTTGTATCTTTGAGTACCTTATCCTTTGATTGATGAAGATTTGAAAAGAATGGGATAACAAGAAGACAAAGGAAATGGTTGAGTTGTGAGAATAAACTAGGGTACTTGATCATTTTGTACTTTGGCAAAGTGATACATTGTTTATCCAGCACTGATAGTTCACTGGAAGGTCAATGTCGAGAAAAGAAAAGTCAATGTCGAGAAAAGAAAAGGTGATGCTGAGCAAAGCAAAGATGATGTCAAGCACCAGTGAAATGCCAAGGGAGATAGTGAAATGTTGAGCATCAGTATTTTGTTTATTGATGAGATTTGAGATCTATGGCCGACATAATTGATTTCATTGGGATATGCATTATTAATTAAGATTGGTCCATATTCATTTAATGCACGAGAAACCATTATTAGCACATGGATTCAATGGATAATTAATGACTTTATTGGAGAAGTAAATTAAATATAAAGATGGAAAGATCCGTTTGATTTGACCTAACCTAAGATCTACGGTCTTGGTTAAGCGGTAAAAGATTTATCTAACCTAGATGTAGAGGTATAATATAACCTACTATGGTTATTGTTAAGGTATTGAATTGGAATGCAAAGTGTTGCATGGTTAATTGACTGATTGGCAAGACCTAAGTAGAGAAGGCTGAACAGAGAAGCAGAGAGAGATTTCTTGAAGGATTTCCAAGAAGATCTGAAGTTTGAGATGAGAAAGGAGGCCACTCAGTTAATTAGCATTAGAGCTGAAAATGGATCTGGATTTGCAAAGTAAGTTGTATGAATCAGATCTTACCTGCTAATTACTTTCTATCCATTGTAATAGTTCAAATCTTTTAACCAGGTTGACCTAACAGTCATTGTATAAATCCTTTGAACAAGGTGACATTCAGATTGGAATGTTCTAAGTCCTCTAACAAGGCCACTCTTAACAGGGTGATTAAATCCTTTAACCAGGTCACATTTGACAGTGTGTTTTGTAACCTTTAACAGGGTTGGCTCCTCACAGGGCATTACTTTAGAAGAGTAAAATTTTGGTAGCATTGTACTGGTGTTTTTTCTCATATTGGGTTTCCACGTTAAATCATGGTGTCAAAATGTGTGAATTTTATTGTTTTTTTTTACTGTTAAGTTTCTACAAGATTATTTCATTAGTACAGTAAACTGCACACTTGTATTGTTTATTACTATCGAGCAGATCTGAGTTGTTGAAGTTGATTTAAAGTTATATATGGGCACATCTAGACCTGAGGATAACTGATTCACCCCCCCTCTTAGTTATTTTGAATTCATATTAATAGTACATCCTCCGGTGCCAGAGCCAACATTTATCAATCTGAGATACTAATATCCTTCTATAGCTCCTTCAATTCGATTCATGTTCCTTCACATCCTTCCAACTGCAATCATTGTTCAAGATCTCTTGTGAATCTCACAACCTTCATTCTTAAACATAACATCATATACATTCTCACACATTTTTCAAACACTCAAAATATTATGACACATACCCTCCACATAATAAACCTTCTCAGTGTTATTTTCCCATCAAAGGTAACAAAATCTCTACCAACAACATATGCCACTTTATCATCACCGAATCTTACTAGACCAGCATCATACTTCTCAAGTGTTATAAATTTTCTTTTATAATGAATCATATGGTTTGGACAACCACCATCAATAAACCATTCATTCTCTTTCCTTCTAACATACAAACAAGTTTCAGAATCATCATCTATTTCAGGGAAAATGTTAGAAATATCAACTCCAAGTTTTTCTTCTTCTTCAACATAGAATAAACAATCCTTTATTGTCAACTCATCATTTTAAATGCTAGCATATTCATTAACATAGTAATATTTCTTATTGAAATTATTATACTTCTTCCTAGGACCTTTCTCCAATCACCTAGTGGCCAAATTACCACTATTTCAAAATCTAAAACATTTAAGGGGTAACATACCATTGTATTTGCTAGTACCTTTCTTCAACTTCCTTGCAAAGTTCACATCCATGTCATCTGAGTCTTCATCTTTCAGATTGTAATACCCACCCCTAATTGCTTTCATTTATTGGTTTTGTATTCTTTTAGGCTATTGTTTTCAGTTATTAAGGTCGTACACTTTAAGCTATTTTCATTTATCAGTAATACATTGTATGAAACCCCATTATTGTTATTTATGTCACATAACTTTGAATATGTTTTATTGTGGTTGGTAGTTAGATTATGATGATGGCTATTTTTATGTGAGGATAATGCATTTGAGATGATGTTAGTTTCATTATAGATTATTCTTATATTATGATGTGTTAACCCCATACTTGCATGTGTATGGTTATCGTATATCTTTTATATTACTGAATGGCGTGTCCATCTTACATTTGTGTATGATGTGTCTAATGTGGTAGAGGATAGAGATGTAGTTACTTTCATTGTGAGATCCACACATTTGACTGATTTATATCATTTTTTACTATATATAGATTATGCACATGCTCAATTTTGTGATGCAGATTTCTAGGTACCGGGCATCAACCTCCTTGAATTGTCAAGAAGAGAGTACCCTATCGCAATATCTCAATGGTAAAAGAGGGGAGATAAGAGACAGGTTCAAATCCCAACTTAATCTATTGTTGTCTTGAAATAGTGGACAAGTATATTTTTGCTACCTTCTAAATTTGTCAAGGAGATGTCATTCATGAACCTTTCTGTTTGTGCTTGTTTGTGGTATTTTGGGTTCAGTTGGTATTTTTGTCATGTTGTCTTGTCATGTGGTTGATGTGATTTATGTGTTACTTTGTTGAGTGATTCATTAAATTAATTATGTAATTAGATAATTAAATCTTATTAAATTTGGAAATATTAAATATGATGTTATTTAATTAATAAGAATTAGTTAAATACATGTGTTAATTAAAAAGACTTAATTAAAAAGTCTAATTTTGGGAATAGAAGATTTAATTAATAATTAAATTCAAAATTGAGATTTAAAAGCATAATTAATAAATTGATATTTTATTATCAATTTGCATGCTATTAATATGTTAAAAATGTTATTGTTAATTAAATAATATTATGCAATTAAAGTTGCACATTCTTTTAATAAAATTATATTTTAAAAGTTTAAATTAAAGTTAAGTTTAAGTGATTTACTAAAAAGTGCATGTAATTATCAATTATTAAATAAATTAATTCTTTTTCACTCAATTTTAAGTCGAGTTCTTATTTGAGTTTCAGTTGAGTTCTCTTTTAAGGATTTCATGAGTTTTGGAAACCGTAGGTTGAGTAGTCTTTCCTTTATTAGGATGCTTTTGGCCATTATTGCACACATAGGTTGCACAGGTTTTATAGGTTTTTGGATCTAATTTGGATGGAGGGAATTGTTGAAAGCTTGGGATTTTAGGGGTTTTGGATTGTTCTTCATGGCTTCTGTCAAATGGTGGATTGAGGTAGGGTTTCAATCCTTGAAATTTCAGTACTCAGATCCCTGTCTTTTGTGCAACTAAAATACTGAAATCCCCTTGTGTGCATTTCCTTTTCTATTGTGTGTTTCTTAAAATTTTAAAGTATGGTTATTGTATGATTCTGTGTTTTTCCTTTCCTGTCAAATCTTTGTTCTGGGTATTAGGGGTTCTTTACAAAATTGTGGTAACAAATTGGATAATGAGTTTTTAGATCCGCGATCAAAACAATCTTGAATTGTGTTTGGTAATGTTAGAAAAATTGAAGTTTAATCTATTAGGATTTAATTAAAAACGTCAGTTTCAATAGGGTTATTATTATTTTTTAGGGTTTTGGGGTGATGTGCTTTTTTCAAAGAAATGGATTTCATATCTTCTTTTCCAAAGTAAAAATATTATTGCCTATAGAGCTAGATATGCATGGAAATATGTGAAAGGGGATAAATTGTGTGCTTTATTATTTAAGTAATTTAATATTATTGTATGTAGATCTACAATTACATGGTAAAATATAAAATGAGGATAAATGGATGTTCTCTTTTTTATTATGAAAATTAATTAAATGTGATTTTTTTAATGAATAAGTATTTATAGGATATATTTATTTGCATGTTATTTAAGAAATATTTATTTATTTATATGTTCTTTTATTAAAGTCAACTAAAATAATTGTTATTTTTGGAATTTGTATGCAGCGGTATTTTCTTTTTAGAAATTACGTTTTTGAATTTCTATTTAAAAAAAATTAAAAAAAATCTTTTTAGAATTCACATGGAGTGTTCTATTTTTAGAAATTTTACACACACACACACACACACACACACACACACACACACACACACACATATATTTGGAATTTGTATGCAGTGGTATTCTCTTTTTAGAAATTACGGTTTTAGAATTTCTATTTTAAAAAAATTAAAAAAAAATCTTTTTAGAATTTGCATGGAGTGTTCTATTTTTAGAAATTTTATACACACACACACACACACACACACACACACACACACACACACACACACACACACACACACACACACACACACACACACACACACACACACACACACACATATATATATATATATATATAAACTAAATTATGTGTGCTATATTCATGTAATTTGTGTACTTGCATATTTTTCCAATCCGGATAGAGAGATGCGTTAGGAGGGATTTTTTCTTTTGAGGCTAGAATTATTTTATGGATATATTCTTTTACATCTTGAATTTATATTGTTGATATTTATAACCATTTTTATATCTCGATCGGTTCTCATATTGTTTTGTATGCATCTGTTTCTTATGTTGTGTATTGTCTGATTCTCTGATCATTATGTTATTTAACCAAAAAAATGTGATGACCACTTTTGTGTTGAGTCCTAAAGTTACTCCATGTTTGGAGATAGGTTCTATTGATGTTTTATGGTCATTGATCATGTGATGTAATATTAAAATTTGTACTATTTTGTTGAGATGTCCAGTATGGGATGGACAGTTTGGATCCTTGTAAAGGATGATATGTTATTTGTTATGATCCAACATTTTCCTTGGTTATTATCTTAATTTATGATATATGATAATTCTTTGTGGTTTTTGTTTTTCTTTCTTTTGGTTCTTATGGTTGGAGCATTAGGGTAGGTTATTGAGTTGTGTAGTAGGGGGTGGCTTGTATTAAGTGTCAAGGTCAATAGGTGGCCTCAAGGAATGCTTATTGTAAGTAATCTTAACAAGTGATGATAGAAAAAATTCATAGGGTTTTAAAATAAATTAATTAGATAACGTTCCTTGCCATGCTTGAGTGCTAGTATAGGCTAAGATGGAGGATGAGATGATGCTTACCGCCTTCTAAGGTGTGTGCCTGACATAGTTAGTGACTTTGTATGTTTGAGAAGTTATTAATACCGTATATGGTGACTTAAGTGCCAAAACCTAGAGAGGTAGCTAGGATAAAGCTTAAGGGTTATACGTATATGATGACAACTCCCTATGTATAGCTTAGATTTCCTACATGTTTCATTTTCCTATGGTCTAGTGAGTCTTACCTTGATGTATGTGTAGCACACTTGGATTTAGAGAGCTATCAATATCCCCTTTCTTAGTTGTGACTTCTTTCTTTGGTTTTTTTATCCGAGTGGGGTCTATTGATATCTCCCTAGAACGTTGGGAGTGGACCTTGGTTCCACAAGGTTGGGTGGTAGTGATTCTTATTACCATTGAGATCTGACATTCGTGGCTTTTTATAAGATGATCCTTGTTGTAGTTGTATCTTCTTGTTCCTCATTGTTGGAAAATTTCTCGTCTTTCTTATCTTATATTCTTCTATCATTGTATCAGTTGTGATTTATTAGATTATTGTATCATACTTTATATTTGTTTTTGTCATATACCATGCGAATTGTGCAATGGATTTTGGTTCATTATGATTTCAGTTTTATCTAGATTTCATTTATGAGATTATGTTATTGTTATTTATTTGAATTTTACGAAGATTGTATATTGTTTAGTGTATTTAGTAGGTTAGTTAACTAACATAATTCTACATCATGGAATCCTCGGGATTGTAATATGTAAATGAGTTGCATTTATGAGTATGTATTGTCTTATGTTATATTGCTTGCACATTTTTATTCTTTTATCAATTGTTAACTCTTAAAAATTATTCTGTAAATCTAGAGTCATGCTTATGGTTATTTTCTCTTGGGTTCCCTAGCAGGGCATTACACAGATCTTCCTCTGCCTTTGTGGTTTTAAATATTGTCTCAGATATTCTCTTTCCTTTTCTAAATTTCTCATCTAAGATTCGTTCAGGGTTCGAAACATTTGTTCTATTGTAAACATCTTCTGATCATAAAATTCTTCAATCATTGAGATATTTTTACTATAGCTTTCTAATAGGGAAATCAATCACTTTTTCTTGATATCTTCATCACTGATATTTTCTCCTTGATTTTTGACTTCATTTACTGTATTGTTAACCCTCTTAAAATAGCTTCTAATATCTTCATATTCTCCCATTCTTAAATTATCATACTGATGCTTAGTGTTGGAAAGTTGACTCCCATGGAGTATATGGCTTATTTTGTGTTGTCATTATGGCAACAAAGTCATATGAAGTTTTGACAGTAAACTATGAAGTGAAAATTGACTAAGTATAGAAGACAGAATAGAACAGTGACTTACAGTCGATCAGGGCATCAGTGCACATGCGTATGACCACATCAGGATATGTGCATTCAAACTTAAGCTCTATGGTGTATTATTATGCTTACCCTATACACACATGGTACAGAATAGTAGTACAGACAAGTTACAGAAAGAACAAGTACACCAGCAGTCCAGAATATAGAGTACGAAGCCAACTTCATTATTTTGATTAGCGTGTAATGTTTTGTTATGTAAAGGTTAAGATCCTATTGTATTAAGTTTTTAATCATGTATTAAACATTTTTGTAAACATGCTTAAGCTAATTTGTTTGGAAGCATTGTGTATTATGTTTTTGGGCTGACTAAGGTCTTGTTTGTAGTCACGTCTATTTAGGCGTAAAGATATATATGTAATGCAAAGATACATTTGAAGTGTCATTGAAATAGTTAGAGAAGATGTATAGTAGAGAAGTATGAAGATATCGGTATGAGATAGATCCCTTAAAGAAGTTAAGAGCATAAGCGCGTAACTGGAACTGATCAGACATCTGTGTCACATATAGCAGTTCATTTTTGGATATAGTGCATATCTATCTTTAGGAGGTTGTAGCCTTCTTTCTCTTTTTTTGCAGTGAGCTCTTGGAGAGTAATTCCTCACCCCTAATAGGGTTAATTATAAAAGACTCCTAACAGGGTCAAACCCTTAACCATTTCATTGTACTCATAGTGTAAATACTGCTTCTAACAGGGCAAAGGAACTTTAACAGGTTCATTATACTAGTACAATATTTGTGGGTACTAATTCCCACTGGGGTTTTCCTCTAATAAAGGTTTACCCATAATCATATCAAGTTTTATGTGTTCTTGTGATAAGATTCATTGGATGTATATTTTATTTATGTTTAAGTTTCTGAATTTGAATAATAAGCTGAACACTGATTCACCCCCCNTTCCCCCCCCCCCCCCCCCCCTCAGTGTTTTCAATAATTGGTATTAGAGCCTGGTCCTCAGAGAGAAAAGTTTAACCACTTGAGGAGATCATGGATTTAGCAGAAGTCAAACATCTAAAAATGAATCTTGAAGCAGGCCTTGAAGATCTAGACAGATCTGAGAAAGAAAACAAAGAACTCAAACTAAAATTTGATGGCTCACAAATGCTTATCAAGAAACTAAGGAAAGAACTAAAAGATTGCTCCACCAATGATTTGAAATTAAATGAAGAGAACAAGTCTCTAAAAGATAAGATGGAAGAATTGAATGATCAGTTAAATGATAGATTAAAAACTATTGAAGAGAAAAAAAAAGAAGAAAAATAGTTGGATGAAGAACTCATGCAAGCCAATATGAAAATCTTGGAATTGGAAACTATCAAGAACAAAATTGAATCTGAATTATCGGGAGCAAAAGAAAAGATTAATTAACTACACACAAGATTTGATCTGATTCAATCACAAATTTATGCAAAAAATCTAAAAGGTGACACCACTCGTATGGGATACATTTTATCTCAAATTGAGATCAACTCATCACAAGAAAGAAAGAAAGCTCTAACAGAATCTTCAGAAGAAAAGAAAACTAAAAAATCATGAAGAGACTAAAGCAGAAGATAAGAACAAGGCAGTCAACCGTACTAGCTATGCCTGTAACAAACATGGACACTTGGCAAGAGATTGTAATAATGTAAGACCTTTTAATGGTTACTGTTACTACTGTAATAAGTTTGGTCATAGGGTTATTCATTGTAGAAAAAATCAAAGAAATCAGCCACAACTAAACCAAAGGAATCAAACTCAATTCAATCAGAGAAATCAACCTCAAAGAAACTTTCAGAACATTACATGTTAGATATGTAACTACAATGGACACACAGCTAAGAAATGTAGCATGATCAATAACAACACCATAAATCCTATCATCTGTCACTCATGTGGAAAAGCTGGACATATCTCAAGGTTTTGCAGATCAAGAACAAAAGGACAAGAGAATCCCAAGAAGTCTTTGTTTGAAGAATCGGGAGAAGTCATGTTTGTGGAAGCCAAATCTAACTCAGATAAAATATGGGTTGAAGTAAAGAAGGATATTGAAGAGAATAAGGTAGCCGATGTATCCTCAGTGGAAACACCTTCTACTTCTGAATAGTTGACCCTCATGGTCTTAGGGGGAGCTATTCTAGCTCAGAACCCCTGCGTGGCTGGTATACTCACCACTGAGTATGCACCTATGGATTCATGAATGTAATTATGAATTAAGGTTGTATGCATTCACACATAACCTTTACTTCATTCAGAACAAAGTTTGAAATTCTCTCTATAAACCGCTTTATGAAAACAAGCATTGAATGCAATTGATCTTTATATAAGTTGGCAAAAGATCTTAAAGATTTCTCTTTGCATTTGAGATTGAAGCATTTAGAAAGTAGATAGGCATCGAGCATCAAATTGCTACAGCTTGAAGGATTAGTTGGTTTGTGAATGGATTATGTTTGGAATGGAACCCTAGCAGTCACATCATTTCAAAACCATCATGAAACCATATTTAACCTAGTTTCAAGTAAGTATGGCAACCCTTGTTGTATTCGACATTGCTGAGAGGAAGAGATTTATTTTTAAGAAGCATCCATTCAATTCCATACTGGATGATGTCAAAGGAGCATTCTCTAGGACTCTTCTCAGAGTTGTACATGTAGAAGACATCCGCGCATATGTTTATTGCAAGAAGGAAATAGTTGGAGACAACAACATTGCATCTCTCATGGGTTCTATGATGAAACCAGATTATACATTCAAGGATGAATAAGCGCATCTCACTGATAACCCTATCTTTGAGTATTCCAATGTGCATGAGTTCTATGAGCCAGAATGAGTGAAGATATTACTGAGCATGATTCATGATGATCTATACTAGATAGGTGAGGTTCCTATCTACATCACTCCAGATATAATTCATGAGATGACTGGACTTCCCAAGACTGGACCAATTCTTCCAACTGGTAAAGATGTTAAGAAACAAGTTGAGCAAGCATGCTTATCCAGGAGTGTTAGGCGCGGTATGAAAGTTGATCCCATCAAGGAAGATGACATAAAGCTAGTTACCATGATACTAGTTTATAAATTTAACCACGCAAGCAGACTAAATAGTGTATCTACAGCCATTGTCTTAGCAGTAATAAAAATGGTGAAAGACAATACTCAGTACAATCTATGTGAGATATTGTGTGCTTAATTGATTGATAACATCCAAGCTATCAAGCATGAAAAAAGAAAGATATTCAGGTTTGGTTCACTAATCATATATCTCTACTTCCACATAGTAGGAAAGGTTGCAAATCTCTATCTAGACAAAAGCAAACCCACTATGTCACAGATTTCACTGAAAGCCATAGTAGAGAGTAGTGTGAAGGATTCTATGGACATGGACATCAAGACATTCAGAATCAAGATGAAGAAGAGGTTTAGGATACCTAAGAAAATAGTTGAGAAGTACAAAGAAACCATATGCTTCATTGTGGAAAATGGCTGTACTTGCATGGAGGCAGTTGAACCTAGGACAAAATGGATTCACCCTCTTGGATATGAAGTTGAAGAACATGTTCTGGAAGGTTATGCACGAGTTCTCCTATCTACACCAAAGGATCCCAATGAACCTAGATGGGGCACTTACAAAGAAAAGACAAATCAAGTTGATTCTCTCCTATACAGTGTTGAGAACAAAACGAAGGCATCTAGGATTACCTCAAATATCCTAAAAGTTCATGGTGTTACTCAAGATGATCTTGATAGAGCTAGAGAAGCTAAGATAGCCAAAGAACTTGAGAAGTCTCCCACAGAAGTAATAATAGAAAAGACTGATGATATACCCAAGAAGAAGAAGAAGAAATCAAATGAAGATACATCTGCGCCATCAACCACCATTGATCTAGATGCATCTCCACCATCAGTTCCTAGTAAGAAGTCTAGAGGAAGGAAGCAAGTGCCTACTAGTCATCCATCCTCAATAAATACAAGGAGAAAGGTAAAGAACACACAAGATCCTCTTGAGGTAGGTTTCATACCTATTATTAATGTCTTAAGGAACAAAATTGTCAATGAAGGAAGACTAGATTCTCTCAAGAATGTATATGACAAATATTAAGAGATAGAAAAATCAGAGATTCATTCTATGATCATCTCTCATATGATTAAGTTCAAAAGGACTGTATTGGAACTCAAGATTGTCATACTAGACAAGGTATGGAACATACTTGATATGTTAAAGAGACAAGCAATTGAAGAGGATATGAGGATAAGAGAAAAAACATTGGATAGTCTTCTCTCGGTGTGCTCGCATGATGAGAAAGTCATTTTGTTGGATTTAGTCAAGCTGCACCTAAGAACCAAAATAAGAATTCTTCATATCTTGAATAAGGAGTATGATCTAGTCGATGAAGAGACTCATAAAGAATTTGAGCATTTATTTCTTGATAGACATATGTATCCATCAACAGAACCTATAGCTAAGGAAACTCCAGTTCCTCCTAAACATGTTGCAGAACCAGTAATTTAGAATTGACCTAAGACAGGTCCATAGGTTTCAGTGCCCTCAGTCTCAATAGCCTCTAATACAACAAAAGATTAAGGGGATACTATAGTGATTGATGATATTAAGATATCTATGAGTGCTTCTGATAATGATATGGATAAGGTTGAAAAAGAATTTGTAAACTCAGAAGAGATAAAGAAGGCATGCACTGATGATACATCTTTGCAATAAGATAAAGTTCCCTCTATAGATTCAATAGATTTGAACAAAGAGGAGGACAATAAATACAATGAGACACCAGTCATGGAGATCCCAGTTAAAAGAGAATGCATGGATACTAGTCGAAATACCATATTCACTCCATCCATTCAACTATCTACTTCATTGTTGTCAAGTTTAACTCCCGACTCAGCAAGTCTGGATGCTTGGGGAGAAGAAGACCTGATCAAGATCAGTGTCCTAGCCATGGAAAAGGCCAAAGAGAAATAGGTTATGAGGAATCCTCTTTTCTTAGAATCAGTAAACATTTTGAATGACCTAGTACCTATAGACAAGAAAGTAGCAAAAATTCAGTCTGTGGATGATGTAGACAGCATACTAACAAGCTCCAAAGCACATTTTAGAAGCTTAGTAGACTCAGCTACTAGAATTGCAGAAGATGAGTACAAAAAGGAAAGGTTGAATGAACTAGTAAAGAATTTTTCCTTAGACTTAAAATCATTGAAGATTGGTTAGTCTATGTTGAAAGAGTTGGTAGCTAAAGGCAGAAATTTAATAGCCAACTGCATGGACAGGGTGAAATTCACCTCTGAACATATTGAAAGAAGATAGAGGAGGCAGATATCTTGGTTGATAGTGTTAGTAAATCAGTCGAGACATCCATGCAAGACATGAACATCTGCAACACTATCTATCAAGGTCAGTTTGACAAGATAGAAAAAGCTCACTTATGCTCTATGCGCCCATCTCCAGACAGTTGCTACAATGAAGGCATTCTGGCAGCAAGAGATAAAGAGTCTTTAGGTTGTATATCCAGATGCATATATGGAGTAAGTATCTAGAGAATTACAATTTTGACAAATTTTTCATTAATGTCAAAGGGGGAGTAATATATAAATAATATGTGTAGTATATATTATAAAGTATAATGATATACAGTTTTTGGGTGTTAGTCAATTTTGAGTAACTTGGCCACATTCTTTTGTTGCCATTAATGACAAAGGGGGAGATTGTTGGAAAGTTGACTCCCAGGGAGTATATGGCTTATTTTGTGTTGTCATTATGGAAACAAAGTCATATGAAGTTTTGACAGTAAATTATGAAGTGAAAATTGACTAAGTGTAGAAGACAGAATAGAACAGTGACTTACAGTCGATCAGGGCATCAATGCACGTGCGTATGACCACATCAGGATATGTGCATTTAGACTTAATCTCTCTGGAATGTTATTATGCTTACCATATACACACATGGTATGGAATAGTAGTACATACAAGTTACAAAAAGAACAAGTACACCAACAGTCCAGAATACAAAGTATGAAGCTGACTTCATTATTTTTATTAGCGTGTAATATTTTGTTATTTAAAGGCTAAATGTGTATTTTATTAAGTTTTTAATCATGTATTAAAAATTTTTGTAAACACGCTTAAGCCAATTTGTTTGGAAGCATTGTGTATTTTGTTTTTGGGCTGACTAAGGTCTTGTTTGTAGTCACATTTATTCAAGCATAAAGATATATATATATATATATATATATATATATAATGCAAAGATACGTTTGAAGTGTCAACAAAATAGTCAAAGAAGATGTATAGCAGAGAATTATGAAGATATCAGTATGAGATAGAGCCCTTAAAGAAGTTAAGAGCATAAGCGTGTAACTAGAACTGATCAGACATCTGTGTCACATACAACAATTCATTTTTGGATATAGTGCATATCTATCTTCAGGAGGTTGTAGCCTTCTTTCTCTTTGAGGAGTGAGCTCTTCGATAGTGAGTCCTCACCCGTAATAGGGTTAATTGTAAAAGACTCCTAATAGGGTCAGAACCTTAACTAGGTCATTGTACTCATATTGTAAAGACTGCTTCTAACAGGGAAATGGAACTTTAACAGGTTCATTATACTAGTACAATATTTGTGGGTACTAATTCCCACCGGGGTTTTCCTCTAATAAAGGTTTCCCTGTAATCATATCAAGTGTTATGTGTTCTTGTGTTAAGCTTCATTGGATGTATATTTGATTTATGTTTAAGTTGCTAAATTTGAATAATAAGCTAAACACTGATTCACACCTCCCCCCTCTCAGTGTTTCCAACACTTACTTGTTAGCTTTTTAGACAACTTAAGTCTATCATTTCTTTCATAAATCTCTTTCAATTTTTTCCAAAATTCATGGGAAATCTTCAGTGAAATAACCTTAGCTAACTCTAGTTTTCATAGAGCACTAAAAATTGTATACCTGGTTTTTTCATTGTCCTCGTAGGCTATGATTTCATCTTGTCTACTAATACCATTCTAAGGAATGACATACGTCATCTCCACATTCTTCTAGGTAGTGAAACTAATCAAGATCATGTGTCCTCTCATTTTCTCTTGCCATGAATTGTAGTTGGATCAATAAAAAATAGGCACACTTAATTTATGCACCATCAAATATACCTCAAGAAATTAATGTCTATCAAAGGAACCAAGATTTGATACTAGCCAATTATTGAATAGGTTAAACTACTGAGAGAGAGGCTGAATTAGTTAGAAAGTGAATAATTTTCTTCACTTATGTTAATCCAGTAACTACTTATATCAATCAGAAACTTACAACAATTAAAAAAATGAAAGCACAAAACCATCAACCTATTCAATATTTGATATTGGTCAATTGTTGAATAGGCTAAAATAACTGAGAGGGTGGATAAATCAGTTAGATATAAATAATTTCCTTCACTTATGTTAATCAAGTAATTACTTAAATAAATCAAAAACTTACAACTATTAAAAAATGAAAGCACAAAACCATCAACACAATGAACACTAGAATTTATATCAAAACCTGAACTAGGATTCTCATGAAATGAACACTAGTTAAGGTGAAACTGGTTAAGGTGAAACTGGTTAATATAATTTTTATAAGTGCCCAATATCAGTTTTCTCATTTTTATGTGGATCACTAATGGTTGGGTTAACTATTGAGAAGTAAGAAAGGCTAACCACTGATACAAATGGGCTCACTACTAATACAAATAGGCTCACTACAAATACTAATAGGCTCACCTCTAGAATATAAGAAATGAAAGTTGAATCCACCTCTAAAGTCACTAACAATGATACTCTACAATACATAAATGATATAATAGTCTACTATCAATTGCATCAACTCACACATAGATCAACACATAGATCTTCCCTTGTTAGATTTGTATTATCTTTTCATATACTTCCAGGAAAGCTATAAAACTAAGTAAATTCATCACTCTTTTATACCATATCATACCAGCAACAAAGTTAGTCTAATTAAATTTTAAATAGGTCACACTAAATTATTCCTACAATGGTAAGGAATGACACTTTGACCATCTCTCTCAATAGAACATACATTGCACATAACAACATGTCAGACCATCACCAAGATGTTTTGTACCAATGGATAGGATCTATACGTTACAAATGCATTGATCAAAGCATAATAAAACTTCTAAGATGGGATCAAACATAAACAAATGATCATAATATATTACACAACAAATGGAACTAACACTGAAATGGATAAGAGGAAATATTTAAAGAACATCATCTGGTGCCCACTTCAATCAAAGCACTAAACTTGCCAATCCACATCTATGAATAGGATATATTGACATCAATGAAAACTATTGATGACAACAACTATTATAGCATCAACTTCACATTCTAACACCTCTCACTAGTTCATTTGTGTTCCTTCAATAATGAATTCCTTAAGATGTACATAGGTGAGGATCTGGTCACAAAAGGTCCTTTGAGGATTAGAGATCTGAGAAGGAACAAGAAGAAGGAAATTCTTAGGGATTAATCTCATGGAAGGAAATTTCCTTGTGCAATGAAAAATTTCTCAAAATTTTTGACAAAAGCTTATAGAATATCCTGTAGCTTAGAGAGCACTCTACAACCATCTTTGAATTTTTTTAACTTTAGGAGAAGAATGATGAGTTTTAAGAGCCAACAAACCTCTTTAGAAGTATGACCTTCCAATTTATAGATAATGGAGTCTTACCTTAATCTAGGCTACTAGAAAATTAGTATTATTAGCTATTTTCTTTTGGCGGAAAATTTGAGAAACCCTACCTATAAGTCAAGATAGAAAGGGTTTGTAGCCAAAGCTTCAATGGTAGCACACAAATATTTTGTGATTTCATCATAGGAAAATTTTCTATACATATCTATATAGCTATCATAGATATGGATAAACTGCATTATGCAATAAATAACATCATTCCACCACCTAAACAAATCAGTTGGTTAAGTGGGTCAACTTTCAATATTCCAAACTTGTTGTATATGGTCAAACATTGGAGGATGAATTAGAAAAGATGTATTAAAAAAAGTGCATTTTAGAGAGATACATTTCACTCATCTTCCATTCAATGCTAGACTTCATGGGATGGTGATCTTATAAGGTGACCCCATAAAGACATAAAACTTGTAAGTCTTGATTTTATGCAAAAGATAAACAAACATTATATTGAGATCATAGAATGATCAAGACGATTAAATTTTTTTTAGAGCTAACTCTAAAATTACACCAAGTATGTTAGACACACTTATAACAACAAAGATTGATATTAGGGTTTCAAAGACCTAATTTATTGTGCATGTACTAGGCCTCTGGAGAAGAGCCCCAAACTATATCAAATAATCACTCAAAGGTTCAAGACACCTTCTACTCACCATACAATATAAGGCTCTATGAGAGTTCCCAAAACCCACACATACAAGACTAGATTCAATTCCTAGTCTTCAATACCCTTAAGGTACTCTAAAGTCACAACTAGAACAAATCAGTTTAGAAATGGAACAAGGATTCCACCAAGGTTAGACATCTTACTTAGATACAATATAAGACAAATCCCACACACTAACAATTCTGAGACACTATTTGGACACCAAAGCCTACACAGAGCTACAAGGAACACAAATGGATTTATGAGGGAAAATTACATGTAATTCCACCAAGTTAAGTCTTGACCACCCTCAAATTATTCATTACACTCACTAACAACATCCTCCAATTTAGGACTATTGATCAATCTCCTAACTCTTGTTGTTCAAAAATTCCTCCTAGGCATAATTGAGTAATTAGGTCTCTTTTACAAAGAAAGTGCCTCAAAATTGATTCTCTTTCCAATAAATCCAATCATAAAACATGTAGGATCATATAAAACTACTAAATATAGGGGTTTAGTTCTTGATTCCATCCCTAGGCAACTTTGTGCTTCAAAAACCAAAATCAGGACAGCCAGATCTATATGCATGTCAAAAGGGTTTAGTATTTTCTCTCTCCATCGACTGCCTCCTAATCTGAGACCCAAAAAATTTTAAATTAAATCCTCACTCCTTTCTCTCCACCAAGGCTTATATTTTTTTCATTGTGGAGTCTCTAGGAAAGAGGGATTTTCTTGCGAAACCCTAGTTAGGGCCTTCCAGTGACCAGTGGCTAATAGAAATGGTGTAACTTTCATTCCTCTTCACTTCAAGCCTTCAAACCACTTGAAAACTTCTCATAAGACTCAGGGATAACTTTCAGTATCCTTCAATGGTGCATTGGGATCTGTACAACTCTGAATACAGTCAAAATTACAAGAAAAAGGTTGATTGTTTATTGATTTGAGTATAAAAATTTACAATAGATCCACTCTAAACTTGGAGTAAGGTTTTCCAACATTTTCGTAAAATTTAAAAATAGTTCCAATCGATAAAGGTGGTTGTGATCATTGGAATTCAAAAGATACAACTTTTGGACAAAAATTGCATTATCCAATATTGACAACTTTTTACAAAAGTTGTCAAATGTTACAAAACTTGCAAATTTTTATGTTTAGACTCCACTAAAGACCTTAGAAAGGTTAAATGATCATTTTCAACCTTCATTAGGTGTCCTAGAGTACTCTATCCCAAACTACACAAAATTGTCCAAAATGACTAAGGTAGACAACTAGGTTTATAACATCACCTAGTGTCCCCTTGTCTTACAAATAGGACTTTATTGATAACATTGGATCCTAGATCCAATCAGTAACCTAACCATTTGATCTTGGGTCCAATGGTGTGCTTGTATGGATGAATTTGGGGGTGCTTCTGCACCATACTCCCATGGTGCATTGATCTCAAGTCCTCTTGAGATGAGGTATTGTAAACAATCATGCCTCTCTATCTCTTGTTCATTCATCCATATAGATTCTTCTTAAATAATCTCTTGCCACTTGAATAAGTATTTATTATAAACATTATTCCTTGTTTGTTTGATTACCTGTGTATCTAATATCTTGTCAAGTTTCTTTGGCTCATGTTAAGGTATCTCTGCAACATCTTCTTCAAATTCTTCAACCTACACTTATGAACTTGAATTCACATCACCTTTGTAGGGGGTCAAATCACAATATTAAATATATGGGATATACGAAGGTGTGAGGGAAGTTCAATTTCATATCCATTCAACCTATCTTTCTTCAACACTAGACAGGGTCCTACTTTCTTCATGAGTAGTTTATAGTGCTTTTCCTTAGGAAATCTCTCCTTTCTCAAATATGCCCACAAAAAGTTTCCAAATTGAAACTGGACATCCCTCCTATGATTTCCCTTGGCCTATTTATACTTTTCTCCACTTTCTCAAATGCCAATCTCACTGAGTCATGAATTTATTTCATAGTCTTTGCAAATTGTTCTCCATGAGCACTGACTAGAGTGTTTGGTGGAAGTTCTCTGAGTTCCAAGATGCTTCTTGAACTTTTCCCATACACAATCTGAAAGGGGATTTTCTTAGTGCTCCTATTGACTGATTCATTAAAACTTGAACCCTTCTTAGGGTAGGACCGAGTCCCATTTATCACCATACAATTTTTTCAAACACCTAAGTAGGTTTCCAAGTGACTTGTTGACAACTTATGTCTACCCATCTGTTGTGGATGGAAGGCAGAAGTAAAACTTATATTGGTCCCTAACCTTTTCCATAAGGTCCTCCAAAAGTGACCAATAAACTTGACATCTGTATCAAAAAAAATGGTTTGAGGTAAGCCATGTATGCTAACAATTTATTTGGATAAAAAAATTTCAATGGATGACACATCATTGGTACTTTTACATGGAATGAAGTGGACCATTTTACTAAATGTGTCCACTACTACATAGGTGCTATGATACCTCTTTTGTGTCTTAGGTAATCCCATCACAAATTCCATGCTGTAACTCTCCCAAGGCCTTGTAGTAATAGGTAGAGGTTGGTATAACCCTGCATTTGTAGATGTACCCTTTTCCCTTTCAAAATTTTTGCATGTCTCCACAATATTTCTCACTTCAGTTTGAAACTTTGGCCAATAATAGAACCTTCTTACCTATTCCAATGTTTTATCCAATCCAAAGTGTCCTTTGAACACTTGGGAATGAAAAACTGATGTCCTTTGAATAGTGGGCCATTTTGGATCAATTAATCTACATACTCAACATGATAGGGCTTAGAAAAGTCTAAACATACCTTATAAATAGTACTAAAATCATCATCATCTTTATGCATGTCCTCAATGAATCAAATCCCTACACTTTGAAGTTTTAGTTCTTGCACTGTTAGAGTCCAATTGCTCAATGTGTCTGCCACCTTATTTTGCAACTCCCTTATTTTGTTTAATTTAAAAGGTGTAGGCTTGTATTCATTCCATCCATTTCATGTGTTTGTGGCTTAGTTTCTCTTGACTATTCAAGAAGCTTAATTCTTGGTTGTCTTTGAAGACAACAAATTCTTTTGGTAGGAGGTAGTACCTCCATTTCTTCAAAGACTGGACTAGGGCATACGATTCCAAGTCAAAAGAGGAGTATTTCCTCTTTGCCTCATTCAGTTTCTCACTAAAAAAGGCTATAGGCCTCCCTTCTTGGCTCAAGATAGCCCCTATAGCTAGGTTAGAAGCATCACATTCAATAGTAAATATTTTTTGAAAATTAGGAAACACTAAGATAGGTTTCTCAATTACCTTTTTCTTCATCATTTGAAAGGATTCTTCTACATCTTTGTTCCACAAAAACTTGCACTTTTTTCCACCCTTAATTTTCCCAAGGATGGGAGCACACAATTGACTAAAATTCCTAATGAAATTTCTATAAAAATATGTAAGCCCGTGAAAAATCCTAACTTTAGTCATTGTCCTAGGAGAAGGCCAACTCAAGATGGCTTCCACTTTCTTAGGGTCAATTTTGATATCCTCTCCTGAGATCACAAATCCCAAATATACAAGCTCTTCCTGCATAAATACACATTGCTCCAAATTTATAAAGAGATTTTCATCATGCAATCTTTTTAGGACCAAGTTAAGATGTTCTAAATGTTCCTCCTTATTCTTGCTAAAATTAAGGATATCATCAAGGTACACTATGACAAATTTTCTAAGGAATGGTTTTAACACTTCATTCATGAGCCTCATGAATATACTAGGAGCATTTGACAGGTCAAAGGGCATCACTCTTCACTCATACAAGCCTTCATTGGTTTTAAAGGTTATTTTGCACTCATCACCATCCCTAATCCTTATTTTTTTGTAGCCACTTTTCAAATCCACCTTTGAATAGTACCATTCACCTCCTAAATGATCCAATATATCCTCTATCCTAGGCATAGGGAACCTATACCTAATTGTGATTCTATTTATTGTTATAGAATCAGAACACAATCTCCATGTGCCTTCCTTCTTAGGATCCAAAAGAGCAGGTACTGCACAAGGACTAATAATTTTAGTTATCAATCCCTTATCTAGAAGTTCTTGTATTTGTTTTTCCATCTCCTTATTTTTCTCTAGGGTCAACTTATATGCTTCTTTGTTTGGTAGAGTTTCTCCTGGAATCAAGTCTATATTGTGGCTTATATCTCTGATTGGGGGTAATTCATTAGGTAAGTCCTTAATCACAATGCTTTTGTAATGTTCAATTTGGTCTGCTACTTCCTTAGGGCCTACTCTTCTTAGGGGTTTTACTTCCTTCTTAACCTTCTTAGGTCTGTTATCCTTAGGTAAAATTATTAGGGTATAACAAGGGGTCTTTTCTTCTTTTAAGGTTTTCAAAAATTCTTTTTCACCTACAAAATTTTTTTTTGAATCTTTTTGTTCTTCTACAGTATCAGATAGGGGTAAGAAAGTTACCTTTTCTCCTTTGTATTTGATTGTATAGGTGGTCAATCTTCCATCATGGAGAGCATGCACGTCATATTTCCAAGGTCTCCCAAGTAGCAAGTGGCAGGCATCCATGGGAAAAATGTCATAGAGAACTCTGTCTTTGTACTTTCCAAGTTGGAACTTCACCCATGCTTTCTCCTCTATGATAGTATGTTGGTTATTTTTGAGACATGCCACCTTGTAAGGGTTTGGATGTGGCACCCTTATCAACTTCAGCTTCTTGACTGATTCTTTAGACACTAATTTTTCTATAGACCAACTGCCCATCACCGTCTTGCACACTTTGTCTCCACTCTTGTAGGTGGTTCTGAATAAAATCTTCCTCTAAAGGGGTTCTTGAGTGCTTGGAGCCTTCAACAATTCCCTTCTCACAATGAGGACTTCTCCTTCCTTAGGTGGTGCATAATAATTTTGTGCATTGTCTCCCTGATTGTCTTCTTCTCTGATTATGTTTACCCTTCTCTTTTTCTGGTTACTTGCCTTCTCTAAACACTTGGATGCTAGGTTCCCTGGTTGGTTACATTTGTAACACCTTGGAGGTCCAAAAATTTCCCTCCTAACCTTCCCCTTGAATCTCCTCTTCTCCCCCTATAGGAGCCTGTAGAACTACTTTCTCCAAAAGAGTTCTCTTGACTGGTTTCTCCAAAGTTCCTAGGAGTTTGTCCTCTCCCACTGTTTGTTCATCTTCCTCTATTGCCAATGTCTAGCCTCTTCCTCTTCCACTTTTCTCTTTCTTTATCTTGATATTTTCCTCAAATTTCAATGCTAATTAATAGCATTTCTGGACAGTAGTGGGAGAACATAAACTTATTTCATCTTGAATGTTTATCCTTAGCCCTTGCATATACCTAGAAAGTTTGACACTTTCTAGTTCCACTACCTTATAATTCATGGTAAGTTTATGGAATTCTTCAGTATAGATTGAGATTTCCATCTTGTTTTTCCTTAAACATTGTCTCTTCCTATGAAGATGAACTTCATAGTCTTCAGGAACATAGGCTTCCTTCACCAAGGTCACCATCTTCTTCCATGTGCCTACTAGATTCTTCTCCATCTTCACCCTCTCTACTTGGGTGAAGTTCCACAAAGTTAGGGAAGATCCCTTCAAATTGGAATTTTCTATCTTAACTATTTAATGATCTAGTATCTCCTTAGAGTCAAAGAAACTAGTGAGTGCATCAACCCAATCCATGACTTCTTCTGGATCCATCTTCCCACTATAGACAAGCAGATCAAGATTACTGTCCATGGTCCTTCTCTCCATGGATTTAAAAGTCTTCATGAATAGCCTCTATTCTAGAGGGACTTCTTCTTCATCCTCCTACTAAGGGGCTTCTTCTTCACTCCCCTCCTCTTCAACTCTAGTGTTACCACTACTCCCTTTCTTGACTTGTTCTTTAAGCCTTTCCATTTCCTACCTCATCCACTTCCTTTCTACATCATGTTCTTTCACCACTCTTAGTAATTCTATATTGGTCATCCTATTTGGAAGTTCACTATCTTCTCCACCATTTGACATGGTTGAAAATTTTCTTCCTCCAAATATCTACTAGTTGCTTTGATACCAATTGGAGAAGATCCCCAAACTATATCAAACAATCACTCAAAGGTTCAAGACACCTTCTACTCACCATACAATCTAGGGATTTGTTAGAGCTCCAAAAACCCACACATACCCTTAAGGTAATCAAAAGTCACAACTAGAACCAATAAATTCATGCATGGAATAGGGGTTCCACCAAGGTTAGACATCTTACTTAAATGCAATACAAGAAAAATCCCACACACTAAAAATTCTGAGACACTATTTTGACACCAAAGCCTACACAGGCCCACAAGGAAAAATATGGATTCATGAGGGAAACTTACATGGAATTAACCAAGTTAATTCTTTACCAGCCTCAAATGATTCAATCTACTCACTAACAACACCATCCAAGTTAGGACTCTTGACCAATCTCCTCACTCATGTTGTTCACAAATTCCTCCTAGGCCTAATTGAGAAATTAGGTCTCTTCTCCAAATCAAGTGCCTCAAAATAGATTCTCATTCTAATCACTCCAATTGGAACACATGTAGGCTCATAGGAAACTACTAAATGAAATGATTTAGTTCTTCATTCCACTGTTGGGCTGATTTGTACTTCAAAAACCAAAATCAGGACAATCACATCTATATGCCTGTCCAGATGGTTTAGTATTTTATCTCTCCGCCGGATGCCTCCTGATCTGAGACCCCAAAATTTTTAAATTAAATCCTCCCTCCTTTCTCTCCACCAAGGTTTAGATTTTTTTCATGGTGCATTCTCTAGGAAAGAGGGATTTTCTCTCAAACCCCTAGTTAGGGACTTCCTATGACCAGTGGCCAATTAAAATGGTGTAACTTTCATTCCTCTTCACTTCAAGCCTTCAAACCACTTGAAAAATTCTCATAAGACTCAGGGATAAATTTTAGTTTCTTTCAATGGTTCATTGGGATCTGTACAGATTCGTAGAACTCTGAATACAATCAAAATGACAAGAAAAATAGTTGATTTTTTATTGATTTGAGTAAAAAACTTTACAATAGATCCAATCCAACATTGGAGTAAGATTTTCCAAAATTTTCATACAATTTCCAAATAGCTCCTACCGACAAAGGTGGTTGTGAATGTTGGAATTCAAAAGATGCAACTTTTGGATAAAAATTGCATTATGCAATATTGACAACATTGACAACATTGACAACTTTTTACAAAAGATGTCTAATGTTACAAAACTTGCAAAGTTTTATGTGTAGGCTCCACTAAAGACCTTAGAGAGGTTAAATGAAAATTTTAAACCTTCATTAGGTGTCCTAGACTACTCTAGACCAACCTCCCCAAAATTTTCCAAAATGACTAAGTTAGACAACTAGGTTTATAACATCACCTAGTGTCCCCTTGTCTTACAAATAGGACTTTATTGATAACATTGGATCCTAGATCCAATAAATAACCTAACCCCTTGATCTTGGGTCAACTAGTGTGCTTGTAGTGGATGAATTTTGGGGGTCTCCTCTATGAGTCTCTCTTTCTCTAATAGTGCATAAAAAAAATGCCTTCCTTATGAAAGGCTACTTCAACCATATTAAAATCTCTACAAATAACACAAATCTGATGGAAAAGAATTAAATGTCTACAACCATAAATGGTATCTTTCAACAACATCATTAGAGAATAACCATTAATGATCCATAGGGGATGATTGTCTACTGTTATTGAAAATAATAAGAAATGTTATAGTCACTGAGGAAGTATTTTTGACATTTAAAGGAAAATAATGCAATCTAAGATAATTTGAGAAGAGGGTTTCAACTAAGAACAAGAGATGAAAGTGAAGATGAAGATTTTACATAACCAAAGTTGATGCAACATAAGAAGAAAATAAAGATGAAATTGATAATTTTTTATTGTTAAAATTCATGACAACAATTTGTGAAATTGTAATATGGAAAATAGTGATCAATGGTAAACCACCAATTCCATATACATTAGGAATATCAAACTCCCTAGAAGGTGAATTTGATTTGCACAACCAAGACAATAAAGGAACAAATTTATGATCTACACAACATATAGGGGAGGTTTTGTTGGGTGGATTCCTTTTGTGATGGGGGATCATATGTAAAAATGATAGATGATTAAGGGAGAAAAAATTAACGTCAAAATAAGAAGGAAAAGGCTGAATTTTCAGCTCTAGAGTCGACTGTCACTATGCTATCAGAAATAGAAACTATTATGGATCTGGAACCCTGGTACCCAGGTATCTTCTAGATGTGAAAAATGCATATCTCAAGATAGTGCCTACTCAATTCAGCCTTGTCCCACAAATTTTTCCTTTTCATGGAGGCAGAAAAGCTAGTGGAATCTATGATAGTCTTGTCATTGGTTCTAAGACTCAGAAAATCAAGTTCCAAAACTCTTACACCTATTTCTGCATAGAGAAACGAATGGAGAATTATTGTTGGGAGGGGCTTTCCTTGGTCAATCCCCTATATAGGTATTAACCTTGAAATGAAATAGATAAAATTTAAAGAATGCTAATATGTAGAAAAGAGTAGATCTAAATAATGGATTTATCATACCATGTAGATGCAGCTGTCTCTAAATATGTTCTCAAGAATATTGATGCAATACCTTTGACTCAATACCAAAACCAAAACAAAATAATTTAAGACAAAAACCTCATGAAATAAATGTTGTAATTTGCCTCAATGTTGAATGGAAGAAGAAGAAGAAGAAAAGAGGAAGACTTGATATAGAAATGTAGATCTCCTTCCTTAATTTAAAAATCATTTGCTTGGCCTCCAATTTGTAAAAGAGCTAGATATTTGAAGAAAATTAATTGAATTCTTGATGATGAATGTTTACTTGAACTTGGATCTCTTGAATGCACAATATTTTTCTTAATAATTCTTGCACAAAGATAATATGTGAAAATGAGAGGAAGATGTCTCCTTTTATAGACATTTTAGGGCTTAAATTCTACAAGGCCAACCCCGATTAAGAAACTGGGAGAAATAACCCTGCATAGGGCCCGGAGCCCACTAAATGAAAATTCCCTAGGGCAAGGCTGACCTAAGTTGGCCTAGTTAATGACAAGGCTGACCCATGTCAACCTTGTCTAGGCAGGCTTTTTCAAATACGTCCTGGGACCTAGGGTTGTGTGCTAAAAGGGAGGTTTGGAAGCCTTCATTTGTCAAGAAATTAGGGAACCTTATGAGATGTAAAATGCATGTCAAATGACCTAGGATGGAAATGGATTATAAATGGAGGGAAAATTGGAATATATGTTTAGAAATTGGATCCAACCTCAAGTTTGAATAAGGATGAGGACCTATATCTAAATAAGTTATGAATTTAAGTGCAATATGAGGTCGTGTCATAAGGAACACACTAAAATGGGCTAAAAATGGTCCCAAAATGAGCACAAATAAATTTCTTACTTTTTAGGATGGTACATTTACCCCCACTTTAGTAGGAGTATGAGACAAACTCACGTTCATGGTAAAGGAACAAAAAGAAGAATGCCAAGAAAGAGAGATGATGATAGGATAATTATAAAGAGGTATAAAAATTCTAAGTGTAAGGACATAATCCCCCAAAATAAGGATCCTAACTCCACATCCATGCACAAGGGCATGAAAAAAAAAGAAAAATGAAAAATAAAAGACAAAATACACAAAAGGGGTTAGCACTAAAACAAAATTCCAAATCAAATAGTGAAAGAGACCTCATTTAGAAACATCACATCCACTAATATCATTTCTAGAAATCTATTGTAAGATAAAAAATATTCACATAGGAAGAACAATAGAATCACCAAAGAAAATATCAAATCCACATTCTAACCTAATATCATAAATGAGAGAGAGAGAGAGAGAGAGAGAGAGAGAGAGAGAGAGAGAGAGAGAGAGAGAGAGAGAGAGAGAGAGAGAGAGTACCTTTTGGCGNGAGAGAGAGAGAGAGAGAGAGAGAGAGAGAGAGAGAGAGAGAGAGAGAGATTACCTTTTGGCGCACATGGTGGATTTTTTTTGCACACAGGATGACTTGAAATATCTTGCACTCAAGGAAACTTTTTGGGGATTTGTCTTATGGAAACCATCATCTCCATATAGATCCATGTCTATGGATTAGTCTTATGGAAATTCTATATGAATCCATGTCCATGAATTAGTATTGAAAAGTTTGTATGAATCCTTGTCTATGAATTAGCCTTAGCAATTGTGTATGAATCCATGTTCGAGGATAAGTGGTTATGGAGATTTTCATGTGAATTTGCAAAAAGTGATCAGTCTATGGATTAGGAAACAAAAACTACATGTAATATACAAGGGAGGTTGTATGTATTTCCCCCTCCTTATGATGGAAATACATGATACATCATAAGGAAGAGAATCAAGGTTACCTACTTCAAATAAAAAATAATATATCCTTAATACAACAATGTATTTGATGAACTTAGTTAAGAGCGTGGACTCTTAGGAGATAAGAAAATAGATAATTGTGAAGCATATCCTTCTTGTGGGAAGATACCCTTGAAAGGAATAGAACTTGTCTATAAGACATCTACCTTCAAGAGGAGTTATTGGAAAAAGATATAAAATTGAAGACAAAGAGGGGGAGGAGGACACAAATTCTCCCATTTACCCCTTGTTACCAAGTGAAGTAGGGATTTTTCATGAAGGATGAAAAAGGATGTAGCCCAAAACCTTTAGAAACAACAATTCAGAAAAAAAAACACAATGCTAGAATAACAGAACTTCAAATTCTCATTAACTGCTTCCAACTTACTCTCCTCTATAATGAAAGAAAAGTCCTACTTATTGCAATTTCAAAAAATTACCATATTTGGCAAGTTTTTGGGAAAAATAGATTTTTTCATTTTTGGCATTTTTCAAAACTCATCCTACGAATCTTAATTTTCCCCAAGAAAATCCCCCAACTAAGGCGAGATGAATTGCCAACTAACCCACAAAATCAAAAAAAATGGTTTAAGATCTATTACAAAAAGCAAAACTCTAAAAATGAGAAAGGAATAGAAAAAGCCAATTTTGGAGGCCAAGATGAAATTTTAGGCTCCCAAAATAATGTCAAAATGACCACCAAAAGAGCTAGCTAAGATGGGCATTCCATTAAATCTTCCTCACACATGTGCCTATAAAATTTCAGCAAAAACCCACATCCGAGTAAAAAGTTATGACCTCCAAAAGTTGCTGCATCATTCTCCCCTTCTTTAAAGGAATGTAGCTCTTGAAACTTGTTGTTGGTGAAATTTTGCATCTTTGTGGGGTCCAACTTCATCACTTACCACTCTGAGATCTAGGTTCTATCTATCGCTGGTAATCCCTCCCATTGAATCAAGTACCTATTATAATTACCATTTCGTGTGACTGTAGACTGCTTATCTAGAATGTGGGCAATCTTTTCCTTCTTTTTACTTGGAATGTGGTGATGCCAATCAACCGCATCTCTACTATCTATCTTAGATAGATTTCCATGAAATGCATACAAATGAGAAACCTTAAACACAGGAGAAATATCCAAATCATCTGGTAAACAAACCTCATAAGCATTATAATTGATCTTCTTCAGAATTCAGCAAGGACCTATCTTTTTTTCTTTCAGCTTATGATATGTGCCATTAGGAAATATCTCATGTCTCAAGTACACCATCACCAAATCACCTATATTAAATATTTGTCTCGTTCTACTGATATCTGCAACAATCTTATATATCTCATTTCTATCCTGTAATTTACTCCTCACATCTTGTTGAAGTTGGTGAAGGTGTTTAAAAAATTCTTCCTCATCATCGCTAATTCTATCTTGTACAGGAAGTTGTACAAGGTCCAAAACACCTTGAGGATTCTTACCATATACAATTTGAAAATGAGATTTTTGAGTTGATCTGTTAAGAGAAATGTTGTAAGAAAACTTGGCTTGAGGCAACGCCAAGTCTCACTGCTTGGGATTTTCACCAACAATGCACCATTATAGGTTTCCCAAACTCTGATTGACCACCTTAGTGTTCCCATTAGTTTGGGGATGATAGGCACTGCTAAAATGCAATCGTGTTCCCATCTTCTTCCATAAGGTGATCCAGAAATGACTCAAAAATTTAGTATCCCTGTCAGATGTGATAGTCTTTGGAATGCCATGGATTCTAACAACTTTTGAGAAAAATAATTTGGCTATCCTTGTGGCATCACTATTTTTTTTACAAGCAATAAAATGAGCCATTTTAGAGAATCTATCAACAACTACAAAACTAGAATCTTCACCTCGCTAGGTGTGGGGAAGCCCCAATCCAAAATCCATACTCACATTTATCCATGGCTCGATGGGCATAGGTAGAGGTGTATACAAGCCTATATTTTGGGAGTGACCCTTAGCCACTTGACAGATTCTGCATCTTTCCACATACTTAGTAATGTCCCTTTCCAATTTTGGCTAGTAGTATTTATCTTCAACCAAGGCTATCGTCTTATCCTTCCCAAAGTGACTAGCCAAACTACCACTACGAAATTCATAGATAATATTTTCCCTCATGGAACCAGCTGGTATACAATGTTTTTTTCCTCTAAAGAGGTAACCATTCTACAGAAAGTATTCTCCTCTCATGTGATCTGAAAGACTAGTTGTTGGATCTTTAATCTTCTCTATAATTTCCCAAAAATTATCATCAACCTCATACAAAACTTTAATAGAATCAAAACCAATGAACTCTATTTCCATTATAGTTATTAGTGTAACACACTGACTTAGGGAATCAACAACTTGATTCTTCTTTCCAGACTTATGCTTGAAAACAAAAGTATACCCTTGCAAAAAAGACACCCATTTAGCATGCCTACTATTCAATTTCTTTTGTGTGTTCACATATTTCAAGGTCAAATGATCTATAAACAATAAAAATTCTTGTGGGGCCAAATAGTGCCTCCAATGCCTTAAGGCCTGAACAATAGCATAAAATTCTAAATCATAGGTAGAATAGTTCTTCCTCACATCATTTAACTTTTCACTGAAAAATGTTATTGGTTTACGTGCCTGGCTAAGAAAAACACCTATTCCAACATGGGAAGCATCACACTCTACTTCAAATACTTTATCAAAATTTGGAAGTGCCAATATAGGAGTTTTAGTTACCTTTTTCTTCAAGAACTTGAAACTTTCTTCAGCATTTGTTGTCCATGTGAATTCCTTTCCTTTCATACAATTTGTTATGGGCGCAACAATATTGCTATATTTTTGAATAAACTTTCTATAGAAGGTTTCTAATCCATGAAAAATCCTTAACCATGTTATGCTAGATTGACTAGGACATTCTAGGATTGCCTTTACCTTTTCTGGGTCCATGTGAACACCATCTCCAAAAATGACAAAGCCCAGAAAATTCAAACTATTTTGCATGAATCTACACTTCTTTAAAGTTGCATAGAGCTTCTCTTTCCTCAGTACACTCAAGATGTTCCTCAAGTGTTGTAGGTGTTCTCCTTTTTTTTTCTATAAATTAAGATATCATCAAAATAAACTACAACAAACTTACCGATGTAGGATCGTACAACAATATTCATCAATCTCATGAATGTAATTGGTGCATTAGAAACCCCAAATAGAATAAATATCCATTCTTTTAAATCCATCCATAGTCTTAAAATTTGTCTTCCACTCATCTCCTTCAGAAATTTGAATCTCGTGGTATCCACTTTGTAGATCAATCTTGCTGAAGTATTTAGCCCATGCTAATTCATCCATCATATCCTCTATGTGAGGAATTGGAAACCAATACTTGATTGTAATCATATTAATTTCTCTACTATCATTACACATCCTCCATGTTCCATCATTCTTCAGATTTAGCAATGCAGGCATAGCACATGAGCTCATGCTTTCTCTAACCAGGCCTTTCTCAATTAGTTCTGTTACTTGTTTGTTGAGCTCTGCATGTTGTGTTGGGTTCATTCAATAAGCTACTTGAATAGGAAGAGTTTCTCAAGGAAATAGATCAATATGGTGTTTTATATCCCTTTTTGGTGGGATACTGTCAGGTAGCTCATTTGGAATAACATCAGTAAATTATTCTAGTATCTTTACTGCATCATGTGTACTATGTTTTCTAGTTCTTCACCTCATTTTACTACCACTACATAGCAGTAACCTATCACCTTCATTTCTTTGACAACAACCTTTGCAGAAAACATGGTCTCATTCTTCCTTTCATCCTTAAGTGGTAAGAGAGTCACTTTAGAGCCATCCTTCAATAAAGCATATGTATTTTTCTCTCCATAATGCATGATCTTTCTATCATACTGCCATGGCCTTCCTAGCAAAATATGACAAGGATCCATAGGAATAACATCACAACATATCTCATCCTTATAAATTTTTCCTATAGTAAAACTAACCAAGAATCTTTTATTAATAGTAACCTCATTTCCTTTCTTAGACCATGCAATACGGTAAGGACGAGGATGTTTCTCACATTGCAGATTTAATTTCTCTATCATTTCCTTAGCTACCATATTCTCACAACTACCCCCATCAATAATAACTTGGCATACCTTTCCACCTGAAGTGCATCTAGTTCTGAATATGTTTGTTCAAAGCCACGAATCATCAAAGTTATTTTCAAGAACTTCTTCCTTCTGTGGAATGATCATCGATCTCCTCATCATGAGAGTTTCTCCCACATCTAGTAGGACTTCTTGTTCTACTCCTACTGCTATAAATTCTAGTTGAACTAGGTTCACTCTAGGCTATCCTCCCTTTTTTCTTTCTTTCATGCTATAATTTGAGCATTCAAAGGCTTTGTGTCCTTCTTCTCCACACTTAGAACAAGTGAAAGGCCTTCTCTAGTTTTCCCAGCCTCTTCCACTTCCATAGGCTCATCCTCTCTAAAACCCCCTATCTTTGTCTTGATTTGGAGGATCTTTCCTAGTGTCTATTTTTTTTCAAATCATTGAAAAGTCTCTCCTCAACCATTATTAGAACCTACCCAAAATGGAGTTGAGGTACCCCTTCAACCACCTCTATTCCTCTATATATATTGCCTATTTCACCTTTTTTCAGCTTTTAGAGCTAATTGGTAGGCTTCCTCCATACCGTTAACATGATGCATGCTCAATTAATCTTGGATGGAGAATTTTTGGCCATTCATATATCTAGCAACCATCTTCTCATTATTTTCTTGGTGCTCTATGCACATGGATAGCTTGTAGAATTCATTTGTATAGTCTTGCACCGAAGACAGGTTTTGCTTCAAATTCTGGAACCTACGAAACAGGGTTTGTGAATAATCCATGGGTAAGAATTTTTATTTGAGATTTTTCTCCATCTTGCTCCATGTCTTAATCTTTTCCTTTTTCCTTTCTAGTTCATTCCTTTTGGAGGTGATCCCACCATGTCATTGCATGTCCTTTTAATTTTGTGCATGCAAACTTCATCTTCTTTTCTTTTGTCATAGGCTTCCATTCAAAAAAATTCCCCATCTCATTTAGCCAATCTATTAATTCTTCTGGCCTAAGACTACTAGCATAGTCTAAAACATCAATCTTGATTACTTCACTTCTTCCTTCTAAAGCCCTGAGAACTCTATCTTCATAGCTCATTTATTCCAGCCTTTCTTCTATATTTTCTTCATTTTGGTCAGCACCTCTTCAGTTTCCCTCTTCATCAGATTCATTCCCTCTTTGTATTCCTTTATTATCCATTCACTCACTGAGTCATTAAATTTTCCTCTACATATCCAACATCAATCTTTACATTGGTGTGACACCTCCTCTTCCTCTGCCTCTTCCTCTCCAAGCCATCTTCCTTCTCTCATACCAAATGTTGTAGCCCAAAACCTTCAGAAACAATAATTAAAACAAAAACACAATGCCAAAATAACAGAACTTCAAATTCTCATTAACTTCATCCAACTTACTCTCCTCTACAATGAAAGAAAACTCCTACTTATTACAATTCTGAAAATTACCATATTTGGCATATTTTTGGGAAAAACATATTTTCCCATTTTTGGTAATTTTCAAAACTCATCCTACGAATCCCAATTTTTCCCAAGAAAATACTCCAACTAAGGTGAGATGAATTGCCAACTAACCCACAAAATCAGAAACATGATTTCAGATTTATTACAAAAAGAAAAACTCTAAAAATTGGAAAGGAATAGAAAAAGCCAATGTTGGAGGCCAAGATGAAATTTCAGGCTCCCAAAAAAATGTTGAAACAACCACCAATAGAGCTACCTAAGTTGGAAATTCCATTAACTCTTCCTCACGCATCTTCTTGTAAAATTTTAGTGAAAACCCACATCCAAGTCAAAAGTTATGATCTCTGGAAGTTGCTACATCAACAAACTTTGTAATGCCTAGTAAGGGAAGTTGTTTATAATTAACATAGTTTTGAAAATAAACAAGAGGTTTCAATTAAGGATACATGCCTCTTGTATAAGAGAGAATCCTAAATCAAAATGAACAATTCTTTATAATAAAATAATGTCACATGATAAACAAATGCCACTATACTAAGGAAAGTAGATCCTTAGACAAGAGAGAAAATAAATATACAAGAAAGTTTTCCCCCAAGTGTGAAGTCAAGAAGAAATATATAATACACACTTAATGATATCTAGTTCATAATAGATATACAATTCTAACAAAAATAAGGTGTAAATTAGTGAAACAATCATAATATAAAATTGACAAATTATGCTAGAAAAGATATCACATATAAAGTAATAAATTCATCAAGAAATGAAGTGAAAGAATGAGGATAATTATTAAATCACAGACATGCCCTTTGAGGCATGAAAAAAAAAGATTGTTAAGAAAATATGTTTGTATCTTGCGTAAAACAAAGAATCACATGCCAAAAACAATGTACCATCATAAAATAATAGAAAATCCACAAATATGGAAGAGAAAAAGAGAGAAGAAGGATGCCACCTTATTTCCACTTAGTGGTTATCCCAAGTATAAAAGATATGCACTTCCAAGTAAGGAATAAAATGTAAGGAGGATACTAGTATAATTAAGGAGAAAGATCCTAAACAACAAGTCTATACATGGGAGGACATTAAAGTATAAAAGAGAGAAAAACAAAGAGATAATGGATCTCATAGAAGGAGGGAAGAAGATAAATCCAATATGTGGCCTAAGTGATAGATCTCTAATAATATATACCTTCAAGAAAGAAAAAGATTGCAACTTGGGATGAAATCCTTGTGTAAAGTAATAAATTATTGCAAGAAAGTATGCCATACTATAAAGGATGCAAGATAAGCATGGAAATTAGAGGCAAGAAAAAGAAAGAGAAAGAAGAAGGGAAGACACATTTAAGCTCCCTAAATGGTTTTGCATGTATAAATGATATGTTCTTGCAAGAAAATATAAGGTTGCAACTCAGAATATCATTATCCTTATATAAAACAAAAATGCATGCTAGCAAGGACGTCATTGTATAAAAGAAACATGTCAATGAAGGGAGAAAAAGTTCCCCTAAAAGAAGAAAGAAATAACGATCTCTTGCCCCCATCTTAGAGAGAAAGAGAGGGAATCCTATTATGACACCCTTATTTCTCATTATGCAAATATTGTTGTATAATGGAGAGAAACGTAATAGGAAATGGATGGCTAAGGTATATACAAAACCTATATGATTTCTTGTGTTAGAAGAAGTAGACGTCTATTGATTAAGTCTTCAACAAACTATCTAAAACCAAAAAAATAAAATAAAAAAAGAATGTGTATTAGAGTAATGAAAGGAATATGAAAATTGACCATTGTAATAATGTGGGTTTTGATAGAATCTATAAGGAAAACATATCCTAGAATGATACTTTATATCTAGATATATTATCATAGCCAAAGTTGCATGGTCATCATAATGTGAAATATCATGAAATGGTGTGGGCAAGAGAACATTAAGAGGTGGTTTTGGTTGAGAAACATTGTTCGTTTGAGGCACATGATATGTTTGAGGAGATTTAGGGCTATTATCACTAATTCCTTAATCATATTGGATAGGCCATGCTGTAGATTTTTGAGGTTTATGAGTGGGATAAAGAGAGGTAGGAACATCTTCATCCTTACTATCTTTATGTTGGGAAGAACAAGGAGGATTATCCCTTATTCTTCTAGAAAAATCATCTAGGAAATTTCGAACATCCAAATCATGAATAACATTTTGCATATTTTGATAATGACCACAAACACTAGTTTCCATAGGATTACTAGGAGCTATATTTTAAGGGATAGGATTAGGAAGATTAGCATCAGATTCATTAACATAGGTCCTTATTTTATCTATGTATTGCATGCATTTAGTTTAAATGTGAAGAATAAACACACATGAAACATTGATAATATTTTTGAAATATTCCTTATAATGAAGAGATATATGTATTAGTCTCATTATTCTATATGAAATAATAACATGAAGGAATACAAATGTAACAAAATGTAACATTCTGAAATTACGGGTTTTCCCCTTGAGAGCATAAATTTAGAAAAATATTAAAAAAAAAATCGGGAAGAAGGCTTACAAGGATTTCCCCAAGACTGATGAGGAAAAATTTCTGCTTTTGAAAGGAAATGTTGATTTTGTGAACATTACAAATATTAAGCTAATCTAGCTAGAGTTCTTAGGGTCATCATCGAATGTGTTACCTTAGATGGTAGATTCACTAGAGTGTATAAATTCCACTTTGTGCTAGTGAATCATTTTTGACATGAAGCTAGGGTTTCCTTCCCCTATTTCCTCATGAGCTCCCTTAACCAGAACATCATGGACCACATAGTTAAAGTTATCCCAATGCTCCATGAGGGTCTCATTATGCTCATTGTAGACTATGTGCATGATCATTTTCCAGAGCCGATTCCAAAGTGTGTGGGTTCTTAGAAGCAGAAGTCTGTGAGCAAAGATAACAAGGCTAACCCGTCAGCTAGCAAAATACCCAAATATGGTTTTTCTAGTAAAAATGTAGTTAGGCCATCCATTTTAGATGTCATGGAAGGGATGATCTCAGATAATGATAATGCAATTGTTTATTCTGAGGATAATGATCTAGAAAGAAGTTAGCAAAGCACCATGGAGAATCTGGAAAAGGACAGTGCGTCTACTGAGGAAAACCAGAATAATTTGGAAGTAGGAAAAGGTATTGATGGGGATTTTTTCAAAGTTGATATGTAGGAAATTCTTGGTGAGATTATCATCCCAATAAATACCATCATTCATACATACCTAGAGGAAACCCATTTGGGCATTAATGAGGGAAATGAGGAGGAAAAAGAGGAAATGGATAATATTGATAAAGAAGAATAAATTAATGGGTTAACTGGGAATGAAGCTAAGGGCAGGGAGAAGGAAACCCATTAGACCAATGAGTATTATAACACCTATGTGAAGTCCCCCAACAATACTCTTAACTAAAATCTTGAACCCAATCCTTCAGTCAACCCATCTAGGGAGGTTAGTGCAGAGAGGGAGGACTAGAAAACATAGAAAATAGAAAGGAAACCATTTCAGAACAAGATTTCAATACTAAAAGGGTTAAAAACATGAGCATCCTTCAAGCAGAAAGAAACAAGGTCATCTATACATTCAACATTGTTAAGTGGGCGTCCCATGACATCCAAGACCTGCACCTCCAATATAGAGCACTAGATGTGAGGAATGATGTGCTGGAGGAAACAATTGATAAGATGAGAAATGACATTGCTATGTATAATAGAGGTGAGAATGTTTATGATAAGGTAACTGAGAATACTAAATAGATGGATGACAAGATTAATTGTGCCATTGATAGCAAGATTTCCCTAATTATTGATAAATTTAGAAACAATCACATTATGCTTAGGAAGCTACTAACTATGAATAACATGGGCATGAAATCTATGATTGAGAATCTAAAAGCCCTAGATGTAATGCTAGAGGAAAATAGCACTGACAAAAAATCTATCAACATTGATGATGAAGGGAGGAATTAGAAAACTCGGACTACAACACCGGGGACTAGGAAAAGATCAAGCACAAAAAAGAAACCAAATCCCCAGTCCAAAGATCTTACTTCCTTAAGGGAGTCAATCCTCAACATGTAGATTTAGCTAAATGAGTTAGAATAGTATCTGAAGATGCTGGTGTGACTGTACTTCTAGAAGGTTTTTTGGTGTGTGAATGCTGGCTGGTTTCCTATTTTTTTCTCTATCTTTTTTGGGGTTCTCTTGTCTTTTTCTATTCTTGGGTTGAGCCCATGTTTTGTGACTATCATTTAGGATGACAGTAGTTGTTTTTTCTTGGGTTCTTTAATAATTTATCTCATTTTTCCATTATAAAGGGTTCAGGGCCCCTTCCAAACCCTCTAGTTACCTTAATCAAAAACAAAATGCAACATGCTTTGATTCACTCCATGTGTTTGATAAAGAGAGGTAAGAATGAAAGTAATGACATACGTAATTTCACACCAATCTAATTTAGAGAGTTCCATGTTAAAAACAAAAAACTATATCTAAAAATAATAATGTGAGAAAGATATGGTCTAATACGATGCAAAAGAAGACAAACCAATTCACACAGAGAAGATCTAACTATAAAATCAGAAAGTATAATGCATGAAAGAATTGGGTTCCCCAAAATGTAATATGGAAAATGGTGATAAATGGTAGACCACCACTTCCATATACATTAGGAATACCAACTCATTTATCACCCTCATAAAGGTACTAGGTGCATTGGTAAGCCCAAATGGCATAGCTAACCATTCATATAACCCCTCTGTAGTCTTAAAGGCTGACTTCCACTCATCACCTTCCTTCATCCTAATTTGGTAGTAACCACTTTTCAAATCAATTTTAGAGAAGTACTTAGAACCCCCCAAACAATCCATTAAATCTTCTATCCTAGGAATAGGAAATCTATATCTAATAGTTATCCTATTAATTGCCCTAGAATTAGTACACAACCTCCACTTACCTCCCTTCATAGGAGACAACACCACTGGGAAAACAGATGGGCTTATGCTCTTCCTGATCAACCCTTGGTCCAAAAGTTCTTGTACTTCCCTCTATATCTCCCTATTTTTCTCTACTGTCATCTTATATGAAGCCTTTTTTGGAAAAGATGCTCCTAGTATGAAGTCAATCTGAGGACTTATCTCCCTCTTTGGTAATATTTTAGCTTGTGTACCCAAACATATTATGTCCTTAAAATGATCCAGCAGTTGTTTCACTTCCGTTGGCATAGGTGCTTGCTTATGAGTCTCCTCCTCCTTTGGCTTTAACATGATTGGATAGCCAAATCCTTCCTCTTTCATATCCCTTAGTAATTCCTTTACACTCATCAACAATGTACTAGATTCTATCTTCTCCACTATGTCTTCCTCAATCAAAGACTAAATTTTCAAAAGTTACCCCATTTTTCTTGAAGGATTACTTGTTCTCTTTCCCATTATGGACAGCTTCCCTATCATATTTCCATGGTCTACCAAGCAACAGATGGCATGCATCCATTGGAAACACATCACAAAGTATCTTATCTTGATACTTTCCAATTTTAAATTCTACCCACACTTGCTCACTTACCAAGATGTTTTTCCCCTTGTTTAACCAAGTAACTTTATAGGGACACACATGTGGGATCTTGGTGAGTTTTAGCTTCTCTACTGCCTCCTCAGATATAACACTATCTATGGACCCTAAATCAATGATAACTTTGCACACTTTTCCCAATATCTTACACTTGACTCTAAAAAGAGCCCTTCTCTACTTATGTTCATCTTTTGTGGGTGTCTTTATCAAGATTCTTCTCAACATGAGATGTTATCCTTTCTCTGAATCTAGACACACCTCTGATTGTTTAGAATAGTCCTCTTATTGGACATAGGAAATCTTTTTCTCTCCTTGTGAAGCTAAGGGTTTGTAAGGGTATCTCTATGCAGAGTGCCCCAATTGTCCGCAGTTGTAGAATTTCATGGAAGAAAACTGAGAACTTCTTCCAAAACCCCCTGATCTTCCTCTTCCACTTTTATAAGAACCCCTTCCTCTATTGTATCCACCTCTATTGCTTGACTCATGTCCTTGATCTATATATTTGGAGTCACCTTGGCTCCTACTGTCATTTCCTCTTCCACTAGAACCTCCTCTATGGCCACCTTTATTGTCTCTAACCCTTCATCTTCCTCTGGAGTTGGAGTCTTTTTTATTTATGAGTTTCTCTTCCACCTTCAAGGTCATTTGGAAACAACTATGAATGGAGGTTAGGGTAAAGAGACTGATTTTTTCTTGTATATTCCACCTCAATCCATTTAGGTACAAAGCAACCTTAATGCTCTATGTCTCCTATATCCTTGATCTCATACCAAGCTTCTGAAATTGTTTTGTGTATGATGGCACATCTAGGTCCTTTTTCCTAAGGTTCTCCCTCTTATTGTGTAGCTAAATGTCATAGTCTTCTAGAAGGTAGTTCTCCTTTACTTTTTCCACCATTAATTTCCAATTTGTTATGGGCTTCTTGCACTCTTTCTCCCTTTCTTCTTGTAGAAAATTCCACCATGTGAGTGCTTTCCCTCTTGGCCTAGACTTGGCTATCTTTACCTTATGTGCTTCTGTGATTCCATCACATTCGAAGTGGTTCTCCATGGCTTCAATCCATTCCATAACCATATCTGCATCCATTTTACTATAGAACACTAGAATGCCTTCTAGAGCCTTTCTAATCAATGCTTTGAGTGCCTTGAGAAATGGTTCCTCAGGTAGAGGAGGGTCAGGCTCTGGTTCTATCTCCTCCTCTACTAGATTCTTCCCCTTGTCTTTATCTTCACTCATTTTCTCCATCTTGTTGGCTATCTCTACAACCTCTGCCATCTTTATCTTCATTTCTTCCATTGCTTATTCAAGGAGTCTATTTTTTTCTTGCTTCTTTGACAAGTCCCTTGCCAATTTTACATTAGTCACCATGATGTTCTCTCCTATGGTTTCACTCCTCTCTGACATACACCATTCAACTCCCAAGCCTTTCAATGGCTCTTATACCAATTTGATCTGGAGCTACCACTCTTAGAGATTTCTTTCTCTCTACTAGACCTTCTCTTGGTCTCCTTAGGGTTCCTATCACCACCCTACTTTAGGATTCCTATCTTATCCCCCAACTTAGTAGGATCTCTCCAACAAGTTCAAATTCACACTAGATACTTCTCCATAACTCTTCACATCCATGGCCTGAATTGGTCATCTACTTTACCATTTATCCTATCTTCTTTGGGTTTGGATTCTTGACCTTCTTTAGGTCTCTTTCAACTCCCCTAGATCCAATATTGGGGATCTTTCACCCTCATTTCAATCAGGTTCAAGATTCCTAGCTCTTAAGGCCTTGTAGCCTTTTAGGCCTAATTAGCCCTCCTATTCACTGAAAAGGTGGATTTTCTCCTAAAATCCCTTAACACCATTTGGAAATAATTATATATTCCTCATGGGTTTTTCCTCTACTCTAGGATTTTCAAGGTCTCAAGCTCCCACTCTGTCCATACACAAGTTTTCCAGGAAACCCCTATTTTCATGGGTTTTAGGGAACATGTACATAATATAGTTTCTTGACTTGTTTTGATTTCCTTCCACATCTTCCCTAAACCTCTCCTTGCATACAAATAAGAAGGAATATCCTCTCTACATTCCCCCACCATTGATTAGATTCAACCAATCCACTGAGCAAGCTTTCTTGCTACTGCTCCATTCAAGCACCTAACCAAAATGAAGTTGCACTCACCTAGGGATTGATGCTAAAATTGCTTCCCCTACATAAAAAAAATCCACAACCTATATACACAATGTACATGGAGTCTCCTAATTTAATCTAAGAGGACATAGGAGTTTGACCACGGGAATTCAAGAGGGTGGCATATTTACATAACTGCTTCAAAATGAGACATCAAAACTGTGAAAACAAAATAATTTACAAAAACTTCACCAGTCACACAAAATGATCAATCGAATGCTACAAGAAGTAGTTACATGCCAACATAAAATTTCTCAATCCATTACACTACTGGATCATAGCACTGCTATTAAAACATAGTCTAAATCCTTCCTTCTGCACACACAATCCGTACACAATGACAACTAACTCTTGGATTAGGGTTTTTTTCACCTTATATACCTTACCCTCACATGTTTGGACCCTCATGTCAGGATTTGGGCACCATTAAATCCCTTTCCTAAAAACTAGGAAATGTTGTCATGACAACTTTTACATCTTTTGCCAAAAAGACAACTTGTTGCTTCTAATGGCCAAACTTGGTCCTAAAACAAATCAAATGAACTTAAAACATATAAAAACATTAAAACCTTGATTTCCACTCCATTTTGGAGTTTTGGTCAACCCTTTGACCTTTTGGTTGACTTCTAAGGGTATAGACCCGTAGATATAATTTGACCTCATCACTAGAAAACCCTAATCACTACTGACTCTAATCACACCTTAAACACACTTGGGACTTTATAAGATAGTCCTTATTAACTGATGGTTTGATTTTATGAACCTACAAGATAAAATGACCAAAAGTATCTTTCAAAGACCTTAGGGTGCTCTTGCACCACTATTCCTTCTTTACTTGCACTCGGTTCAGCATATAAACAATAGTATTGATTGAATCTCTCCATTACATCTTTGGTACATCTCCTTGAATCAACATAGTCCATGAAACATCCACTATGGATAAAAGTACAAACCTCTGTCAAACTCTTATAATGGAAAATATCCACAACATGTTAAATGTTAAACTTTAATGGCATAAAAGTTACTTTTGTGTTTAGAATTTGAAAATGATGTAAACTAATGAAATGTGTAAAATTGGATGTAGTTTATGCCTATAATTTTTTTAAAAAAATTGAATAAGAATTGACTGTTAGAATAAATGAGAGTGGGGGAGTGAATCAGTTGTCTCCCAATTATCCTACAGTCCCAAATTCTTCCAAATGTACATAACAATAATTTCAAACATATAAATCAACTCGGTGAAATGTAAATTGTAAATTCAAACTTTAGACATGTAGTGTTTACCAAGTAGCAGTAAATTAATACTGTGATTACCAATCAATGAAGATAATGTAATATGTAAAGAAAAATAACAATACACAACAATCATACACATTGACATAGATTTTTAATGTGGAAACCCTGCTAGGGGAGAAAACACCTGGGACTAGTAACCCAGAATATTTCACTATTACGAAGTGAGCTCGATTAAGAGCCAACCCTGTTAAAGGTTATAATACACAATTTTAAATGTGACCTTGTTAGAGGATTTAAAACTAACAGTTCTCTCTTGACCAATCACTCACTATGGGGTCAACAAGAAAACACTCAACATTCATTAGAATGTCATAATAAAGACTTTCACATCCTACCCAATTAAGACATTTATCTGTAACAATGGTTAAATAGATACAAGATTGATCTTATTCAAATACAACTTTGTTTTGTAGATTTTAGATCTATTCCAAGTACATAATACCTCTAATCAATTTGTTCACTTCATTTCATCTGATTATTCTTACTTTGTTCTACTCCGTAATGATCTTTCCTCTGTCGCTCGATAATGTTTGCAGAAAATGCTCAGTTTTGTCTTTGAGTAGTTTGATTAGTCATGCATAAAATTCACATGTGTGCATCATAGAATCATGTAATTCATAATGAATCAATTGGCTCTTATATAGACATTATAACTCATTTAATTTTCATCCTTCTGATTTTTTCCGCTTAATCTCTATCTTTGATTTTGTCATTAAAACCTTCCTCAGTAGGTTTGTTAAAAACACATTCCAATCTTCATCATCTGATCTTCCTTGAATTTTCACAATTGTTTGATCAAAATAACAAACCTTATCATTTACCTTAGAATCATCAATTTCCAACTCAACATTCTAGTCAGCCTCGGTTTGAATTAACTACTTGGTATATACCGTGTTGTGTCGGCAATTCCTAGTTCGGTTAACACTGTGCTTAGTATACACTGTATTTTACTTGGTGTTCAATGTTTCTCGATGTATACAGAACTCTTCATTTATTGACCACATAAAATTTGATGGTTGTAGATCTTCTATCCATAGTACATGTTTGTTATCATTATGATACGCAAATAAGTTGACATCAATGATAATACATTAACTAATAATGTTTATCATCACATCTATAACTTGGTTGACTATCAACAAATGAATTCAAACATATAATCAGCTATAGTTCATCAATCTCTCTCTTTGGCATTGATGGAAACACAATATGAAATATGCAATATGAAAATCCCATAGAAATGCCAAACTTTTGTTCTACAACTGCAACAATTCTTTAACTCTCCCTTGCTTGAATATAGAAAATCCATCATCATTAAAACTCACCATGCAGACTCTCCCTACAGATCTGAACCTTTTGTTCTTGATCTCTCTGTAGATAGATATTTCATTTCTCTCCATTTTTCATTCTCTTCTCCCTTTGATGGATAGATATTTCATTGAATCTTTCTCCCATTGACAATAATGCCAAAAAGAAATATCCAGCTCTTTAGTAGCCAAAAATATCTTTGGTTTTCGATGCAGTAAGTACCTTGCAATGTACTGATATGTCTATGTCAGTCCAGTTCATCTTTGCATCAACATGATTTATATTATAATTTTATGTAGGTTGATGCAACCTCCTAGTCAGCTTAGTGACCAATACACAAGGGACGAACCCCTAGTCTACCTCTCAAGTACCCAAATGTATCCTTCGGTAAGGCTTTAGTGAATATGTCTACAAGTTTTTCTTTTGATTATACATATTCTAGTATCACTTGTTTATCTTGTACTTGTTCCCTCAAGTAGTGATATTTGATCGATATATGCTTTATCTTTGCATGCATCACAAGGTTCTTTGAAATATTTATTTCACTAGTATCATCATAATAAATTATCACTGGGTTAGTGATCTCTTCATTCATACATTTCAAAATTTGTTTTATCCATGTAATATTTAAACAATTTGCAGAAACAACAACATTCTTCTTTTGCAGTTAACTGATATACATCCTTTCTTTTTACTTATCCAAGTAACTAATCTTTATCCTATAAAGAATTCTCCATCAGTAGTGCTCTTTCTATCATCAACGTTCCCAGCCTAATCAGCATCAGTATAAAATTTTTGTTAAAACTTGTCATCTCTTTTGTACCATAATCCATAGTCTTTAGTGTTCTATAGATATCTAAAAACTCTTTTTACATCAGTCATATGTGATTCTCTGGGTTTAGCAAAAAATCTTGCAACAATTCCAATAGTGTGTGCTATGTCTGGTCTTGTGTGAACAACATACATCAACTTTCCAATCATAGATCTATACAAAGTTTGATTTACCTGAGGTGTCTTATCTTCTTTTGTCAGTTTGCATCCTATCACCATAGGTATTCCAACATGTTTTGATTCCTCCATTCTGAATGTCTTCAGTCCTTCCTTGATGTATTTTGATTGAGTAATGTAGATACCTTCAATCTGTTGTAAGATTTGCAATCCAAGAAAAAAATTGATCTCTCCAAACATTGACATTTCCAATTCCTTCCTCATTTTATCATAAAATGATATGCATAGGTTATCATTTCTTCTAAATATAATATTATCAACAAAAATTCCAGCAATAAGAGTTTTATCATCATTTCCTCCTTTCAAATACAAATTGTAATTATCACTTGTTCTTATAAATCCAATATTAATAAGATAGGAATGTAGTATTTCATACCATGCTCTTGGTTCTTTCTTCAAACCAAATAAAGCTTTTTGTAACTTACATACCATGTTTGTCTTATCAGGATCAACAAATCCCTCAGGTTGTTCAATATATATCTTTTCTTCTAGTATTCCATTCAAAAATGTAGATTTAACATCCATCTGATATACTTTGAATCCTTTATATGCTGCATATGCAAGTTATATTCTAACTCCTTCAAGTCTAGAAATGAGTGCAAAATTTTCTCCATATTCAATGCCTTCTTCTTGTGCATAACATTTGCATTCTAATCTTTCTTTATTTATGGTTACATCTCCATTCTCATTCAATTTTTTTTTAATATCCATTTGGTACCAATGACATTCTTATCACTCAGTCTCAATACTAATGTCCATGTTTTTTTGTATCTTCTAAATTTCTTCATTCATTGCAGTGATCCATTCTTCATTTTCAAGTGTATCTCTAACTTTCTTAGTTTCAAATTCATAAATCAAACAAGTATTGTCTTTCAACTTACTTTGAATCATCATACCAGCTCATTTATCTCCAATAATCTAGTTTTGTGGATGATGTCTCCTCACATATTTTTCAAGTATAGGTTCAATTATTTGTTTTTCATTGTGTTCTCTAGTCAGTTCATTGTGATCTTGATCATGATCTTCAGTTGTATTATTTTCCTAATTCTTGGTCTGTGCTTCCTATTCCTCAGTAACATTACCCTGTTTTACGGTAACATTACGTATCTACATCAGCAAAGTATCAGGTTCTTCCATGTAGACAAATCTAGTATAATCTTTAGGTTCTTTCATGTGATCCTCATCATTCTTCTCAGAAAATTCATCAACTTTCACATTTTCAATTTCAATGATCTTGTTAGAAGTCTTGTTCAAACATTTGTAAGCTTTACTCTTAGTAGAATATCCAAGAAATATTCATTCATTACTTTGTGAACCAATTTACCATTTTGATCATCTTTTAGAATATAACAACTTCCAAATATTCTATAATAACTCACATTAGGTGTATAACCATATTATAGCTCATAAGGTGTCTTGTTTGTATATTTCTTCAGTTGTAATTGGTTCACTATGTATACAATAGTACTAACAGCTTCTCTATAGTATGTTTGTGCGATGTTCTTTTCAATCATCACTTTTCTAACATAATATACAATTGATCTATTTCTCCTTCTAGCAATTTCATTCTGGTGTGGTGTCCTCAGTGAAGAAACATGTCTTTTAATTCCATACTCATTACAAAATTTAGTGAACTCGTTAGAAATAAATTCACCTCCTCTGTCATATCTCAAACACTTTATCTCTCTTCCATTTTATTTTTCCACTTTAGCTTTGTACCATTTGAACATCTTAAATGCTTCCAATTTTTCTTTTAGGAACCTAGCAGTCATCATTCTAGAGTAGTCATCAACAAATAAAATAGATTATATGTCCCCATAATAACTATGTGTTCTCATTGGTCCACATAGTTCTATATGAACTAACTCCAAAATATCATTGGATGAAAAATTCTTGCTCTTAAAACTATATTTTGACTTCTTTCCCATTTGACAATTCTTGCACATTACATGGTCTGGTTTAGATAAGCTCATAAGCCTTGAACTTTTATTTTCTTACTAATCTTAACAATGTTGTCAAAATTTACATAATAAGCCTTTTATGCCATAACCATATATATTCATTCTTAGCCAATAGGCAAGTAGTTTCAACAATGTCAAGATAGAATAGATTACCTTTTCATTGTTCACTAGTGTCGATCAATTTTCTAGTTCCATCATAGATTCTATCTATTTTGTTCTCAAAAGCAACTGGGTGACCTCTGTTATTAAATTGTGAAACACTTAAAAATTATAATTAAGTCCTTTCACCCAATATGTATTCTCACTTTTGATTTGATTGTTCAACATTATAGTTCCTTTCCCTTTCACTTGACAAGGTGTATCATTTTCCATTCTTACAGATACACCATCATAATGTTCAAGAAATTCAATTTTTCCTCTATCTCTAGTCATGTGAAGTGTACATCCACTATCAATAACCCAAATTTCATGTTTACTAACTTTAGAAATAAGTGTTGTCTCATCATACCTCTCATCTTCTTTAGAATCTTCTTTCAAAGCTACAAATACTATCTCAATATCTTCATCACTGCCAAACCCAGTATCTTTATCTTCAACAATGTAACAAGCCTTATTGCCTTTGTCCTTGTAATCTTGGTTATTCTTTCTGTCATACTGTCAGTTTCTTCTATGATCTCAGTCATCTTTTCTATCATTTATTTCATCATTCTTTCTATTAGGGAATCTTGCACCAAAATGGCCAATTTCTTTACAATTAAAACATATCATAGGTAGTTTACCTTTATATCTTCCTTTACCTTTGTGTAATCTTATAATCATTAATGCTTCAAGTTCATTATGTTTTTTATCATCACTATCACTATCACTATTATTTCTAATCATGTGTTTGCTACCAGATTTACTAATTTTTAGTGAAGACATAAATGGAGATTCCATAGTAGGCACAACATTGTTGTCAAAGTTGTTCAACTCAAAATAAATCAATCTTCCAACAAGAATATCAACGGTAATTTTGTTTCCATGTGCAGCTCTCATTTCATGTATTGTAGAGACTCTTATAGAGTAAATATGTAGTAAAAATCTAATAATATTACTCACAATAGTGTCTTCATTAATAGTTCCACCTTCTCCTCCAATAGCCTTTACAACCTCCTTGAGTCAGTTATTGTAATGTGTTATGTTCTCTCCTTTCATTCTCATATCATCAAATTTTCCTTGGAGACTTTCAGCTTTAGCTCTTAGTACATTTGAATCTTCTCCACAAACTAGTGTAAGGTTGTTCCACATCTACTTGGTTGATGTACTTGTCTTGATATCTTCAAATTCAGCACTAGTAAGAGAAGAAGCAATCTCTACCATTATAATGTTGTGTTCATGTTTCTCTTTCATCTAATTAACAATCAAGGGTCCATTTGGTAGAATGAATTCAAAGTCCAGGTATATTGCAATGTCATCTCCAATCCATGATAGGTACAATCTCATTTTTCTTTTCCATGTTGAGAAGTTTTCCTTGTTCAGCTTCGGTGTGTCTCTCTTATACATCTTGATCTTTATCATAAGTCCTTCAATACTTTCCTTCTAGGCATTGTATGCTCTAATACCAATTACTAGAATAACTGAGAGGGTAGGGGGTGAATCAGTTGTCTCCCAATTATTATACAATCCCAAATTATTGTAGATGTATATAACAACAATTTGTGTTGGAAATAATGGTAAGTATGTACTAAGAGGGGAGGGGTGAATCAATACCTCTAAATTTTTTATCTCTTTTATCCTTTAACCTTTATGTAATCAATTGTTCATCCAATCATTTGTTCTATACTATCTTTGGGTAAGATATATCAATTCTTTAACTTAATCAAACATGTGAATATTCATAGAAATATTCATGAAAGTAATCGACGCATAACACAAGATATGATATTGTAGAAAACCTCTGGAAGAAGGTAAAAACTGCGATGGGGATGGCACCCATAAATTCTTCACTATCTGGAGATTGGAAGGGGTTGGCTAAGGGTTACAATTTGATCACTTCTAATGATCTACCCTGTTAGGAGTATCTGTGGAGACCTATTAAAGTCTACCCTATTAAGAGATTTAGCAACACCGTTTAGTGTGCACTTGGTTAAGAGATTTACAATTGGACTGTTAAATCCACCTTGCTTGAAAGGATTTTTACTTTTGCTTCACTTGTTAGAATGTAAGGAAATTAATCTTTGACCTAATTGTATGAAATCTACTATTTTTTATTACAGATCCATTCAAGATTACATGTATATATGTATCACCTGTTGTGATTGAATAATACTTATGTTGGTTGGTAGCCTATGTTCTTGGTTCTTGTTAACCAAATTCAACTTTTGTTGTTCTAGTTCTTGAAACTCTCATTCTGATCCATAGATGTGCTCATTGGCTACATTAATCCTCCTCTCTTACATTTATAATAATTACAACATCTATTTATAAGATATATTTGACCTAATTAAGTTTCACGTAAAACAAACTTAACTCTATGATCACAAGTTTACAAATTTACCTTGATCTCGTAGTCTGCATGTTTTAAATTAGTTAGAATAAATAAAACACTTACAATAATGTTTCTTGTCCCTTAATTAATGGTTTTAAAATAAATAAAAACTCTATAAATAGAATATGAATGTTTTATCTCACGTGGAAGTCAGATCCATTTTTTGCGGGTTGTAACTGACATTCAGTGTTTGATGCTCGGTTTGCTCTAAAATTAGTTTTACTATCTTTTGGTTTGCACTATTTTGTTCTTTTAGTTTGCACTATGTTTGTTCTCTTGGTTCACACCGTATCTACTCATCGGGTTCCTCTTTTAGTTTCCTCCTTTCGGGTTCCACTTTATCTTTCGGGTGTCTCTTGTACTTAACACTTTTAGTGGTGTCTGAAATCTATGCTTTCGGTGATCTCTTGAAATTCTATGTTTCGGTGTAGATTTACCAAAGGTTCAAAATTTTTTTTTCCTTTTGTATACTAATTGAAAAATAATGTCTTCAATATCCCCCTTTGACATTAGCATAAAAAAGTGATATGTGTATAAATACTAACGTGTTTAGTATGTACACCATGTATATATCCTGTCATTATATGACTCCCCCTGATTATATGCATTATAGTATATATATACATGTAAATAATTTCCTTTCTCCTTTTCACCTTTTCATCTTTTCACCTTATGATGTATATACATATCATTTCCCCCTTTTTTGATATTAAGGACAAAGACGTACAACTTACAAGTTGTTTAAATTTTGGCAAAAATGTGTAACTTACAAATTGTCCAGAATATGGGAATGAGTGTTTGTGATTTCTTCCATCATCTATTACCATTTCTCCTTAAGGTGTTCTAGAGCCATGTTCTCTAATGCAATTATGGCATGAATATCATAAATGCTATCTAGGACAAACATTTTTGGGGTGGCAATCAGTGTTCTTGCCAGTGTCATGTGTTGCTGCAGTAATGTGAGATTGGGTAGGATTAGAGCTTGGAGCTCGGTTACCTCATCTCTGAAATTTGATTCTGCATTTTTAATATTATGTTTCATCTTTCATTCCTGCTTTATCTATTCATGGTGCAATTTTATTGCATCTTCATTGTTCGTGAGACCTTGTTCACTTTCTTGTATATCAGCATCAATTTGTGCTATCTTCTCACTATACTCCTTAGTGAGTTGATCTAAAGTGGATAACTTTTGGACTAAGGTTATAGCTTCTGAAATGATGGGGTCTAATGTACTTAAAAGTTCATAAAGCTTCACCTTGTTCTCTACCACTTCTTCTCTAATTTTCTTTGCTAGCTTGAATTTAAATTGTTGTTCTGCTCTCTGTTCAATTGTCTTTTCAACATCTACATTCTGAGATGTGATAGCTTCTATTATAATGGTCAATTGATCAAGTATAGGAGTATCTTGATCAATCTTAGTGTTAGGCACTATCTGTTGTAGTATGTCTTTGGTAGTCTCAAGTACCTTTGTTTCTTTTGTTGCCTTTCTAAGCTTATCCTAGATAGCTTTTGTTTCACAAAGTCTTGTATACTCTATTAACTCAAATGGATCCAATGTTCTAGGATCACATACTGGAATCTCAATAATTTCATCCAAAGTAACTGGATTCTTATTCTTTTTCTTCTTCTTCTTTGAGATTTGTGTTCATGTAGATTTATGAACTACTAGTGCTTGTTCATTCGTCTTCTCTGAAGTGCTTAGTGAAGGCTTGGTAGATGAACTTTATTTTACCTTCTGCTCGGTGTCAACCTCTCAGTTAGGTGAAGACGTCTCCTCATTAACCTTGGGTTCATCTGCAGATTTTTCTTCTCTATGTTGTGTATCATCTTTATTTTCTACTTCATTTTTCTCTTTTTGCTCTCCATCTTTTTCTTGCTGCTATACTTCAGTAGATTTTTCTTGTTGTGTATTGGTAGCATCTTTCACTTCTTCAAATTTGTATTTTTGTTCTTTGGATGCATCCTTTTATTCTGCATCACCTTTGTCTTTGGGTATGCCATCATCATTGGTAGGTGTTTTCTCCTTTTCCTATAGTATATTGATGGGTTCCATCAATATTGGCGTATTCCCCAGTATGTTCACTTGTGCAACATCAATTATATTGTCATGTTCCTCGATCTGGTCCTTGGCAATATTGACATCTTCATCTTTCTGAATTTCTTTTGTAGGGTCATCAGTGATGTCAATGATTGTATTATCCAGAATGTTGTCCATGGTGGTGTCCGGCCATGTCTCATCTGCAACATCCATGTTCTTGTTTCCTGTGGTGTCAATTTCCTCTTTTTCCAATTCAACATCTTTCATGATGATTGGTTTGGTGCTCTTAGTAGCTTGATCATCCTTGTGTGGTTCATTTGTGAGAATTTTTCTCTCGGGGATTTCCTCCTTAGTAGGTCTATTGAGTATCTTTCTCCATATTTTGTTGTTGTCCTTCTCTAGGTCTATTTTCTTTCCATCAAGTATCTTGTAAGCTCTCATATTGGGTGAGAACTCCTGTGCATGTTTCTCCATCATCTCCTTGATTTATTCCATTTTGGATTTGGGAGGCATAAGAGAAACAGGGACTCTTTCCCTTACCTCTTTCTCATTCTTCAATGCATAAGTCCATCTAGAAAATATTCTATCATATAGTGCAATGGGAATTTTGTCATAAAATTCTACTGGTACATATTTAAATGTACTCATCATTTTGATAATTGCCTCTTCAATCTTGTTCTTGTCCAAGGGATCAAGAGGTAACCATCTTCTGACTCTATTTTTTCTCTGGTCACTTCGCTCAAAATTGTAGGTAAGAAATGAAACTCCTTTGTCGTCTATTTATAGAATTTTCCCTAGGTCAGTTCATTAATGCTCAACCACTCCTCGGTGTGTGAAGACAGAGTTGTCAGATGATACACTAACTTCCCTTTTTGGTGATCATGCGATGCTATTGAGCAGTCATCTAAATTATTAATTTTATTGATGGGTTTCAGTGTATTGCAAAGACAACTTATCAACTCACTTGATTACCAATGGATCTTGGTTTACATTAACAAATATTTATTTTACATGTTAACTGATGATTCATGGTAAATGTAGACACTTCAGCTTTGAATGTATACCAATGCATCTCGGTATGTATTAACCGAAGAAATATTTTTCATAGAATTTAACAAGTAATACCATCGTTCATCTACAATCATGCTAATTTGGTATTTTTCACTATGTATTATTAGAACTGATGCACAATATAGCTTGGTGTAATGCAGTTCCATACTTACTTGTTCTTCTCAGGTGGGGGTGATGATGTCACTAGATCCATTGGATAGGGTGTCACCAATTTCATTGCTCGGCCCAGCTTCATCATTATTTTTATCTTTCCTTTGCATTGTTTTTCTCATCTTCCTGATGTCTTCAATGGTGTTTCCATTGGTAAAGGTGTTGGTCTCCATCATTCGATCTATGCAGTCTTTCTTGAGATGACCGACTTTATGATAGTGTAAACATGCCATTCTGGGGTTAGTCCATCCTCTAGGATTTCTTGACCATTGTCTAATAGAGTTTGCAAAAATGTGACCAAATATTACACATGTTGTACAATTTTCCCAAGTGTTGTAATCCCATACATACTGGTTACTGACTCTTTTCAGTTGATGGGAAGATTCTTGACCTTTAGGCTTCCATGCTTGCTTTTTCTTTTTCCTACATTCAAGAGTAGTGTGCCCATGCATTATGCAAGTAGGACAGTATTAGTCCATGTAGGTTTCCTTCTTTGGTTGTTTCATCTCAAACTTACATTCATATGCCTTATGTCCTTTCTTGTTACATTTATAATAGAATCCTATGAATGAAGATGTAGATTTAGGAATACCTTTCATTTTTCTCCTGCATACATTTGATTTGTGGCCTTGCTCTCCATATTGATTGCATTTCATCTTTCTTGGTCTCAGATTTTTATAGAAATTCTTTTGATCAGCTTGTTTAGGTGATTCTTCATTCTTGGTATAGCATAGTCCAGTGTCATTGTTTTCTCTCCTTTGTCATTCAAGAAAATCATTCAATATTTTATTGCTTTCTTCTACTCTCTTGATTATTTTGTTACGCTATTACTGAATTCTGAATTCTTGTTTAAGATTTTCATTTTCTTCCCTTAGCTCACTGATAGCTTCTATTCTTTCAATGAGTTCAACATTCATTTTTTTTTCCTCTTGACTCATAAGAATAATCTGATTAGTAATCTCATGATGATGTTTTGTACGTCTCTATTTTTCAAACTCTTTTTCTTGTAGCTTTTTTGTAATCTTTCTTCTATCATCAGTATCTCGTGTTCTCTCTTTCTCATGACCTTGTCTAGCATTATTCACGACGTCAATCATTCTTACCATTTGTGTCTCTTGACCAATTTGTAGAGATTTTACTTGCCCAACCAGATGTTGATTGATTTTGTTTAAGCTTGTGATGCTTTCTTTTGATGTATCTGATGCTTTGCTTATAGTAGATCCTGAAGACTCAAATAGATCTGGTATCACTTCCTCTTGGTAATCTATCTCATTAAAATGAGATGCCATCATCTTTCTTTCATCTAACAATTGTCTCATCTTTATTATCACTAGTAGAATTTGGCAAATATATGACTAAGTGACTAAAAATTTTAGTCATGTGACTAAAAGTTTTAGTCACATGACCAAAACTGATCATATTTAGAAAATAATTGACTAAGTGACCAATTTGGTCATCAGGTAAAATTACAACTAAAATGACTAAATAAATGACCAATTTGGTCATCGAGTAAAATGACTAAATAAATGAACAATTTGGTCATCAGGTAAAATGACCAAATAAATGACTAAATAAATAGTTTGAGGGGTTTTTCCTTTTTGGTTCCACAATTTCATTCATTTTATTGTGAGAGCATATTTTTATCAAACAAATTTTTATTCATGACTTACTATTTCAAATTGGTTTCTCATCTCATGTCTAAAAACAAACTTGACTTGCATCTAATATTAGATCTTCAAATCAAATTAGATTTTGGTTGCACGCGTAAAATATTTAACCCTTAAACATGTTACCTATTTTTTGTTACTACAAAGACTAAGCTATGCATCTTTATAGCTATAATCAATAGAATTATTGAGTGAGCAATCCATCTACACTTGTCTCATGCCTAAAATCTCACTTTCAAGTGATTTCAAAATTGATAAGAATTGTCAAACAATAATCCTCAAAAAATCTTCTTCTTAATGTTGTATGCCAGA
>MU228406.1:1525667-1543759 GCA_018584345.1 Thuja plicata
ATAAAGAATATTTTTTATTTTTATTATGCAATACGAGATTAAAGCATCTCTTATTTGGATGATCTATATTGTTTTAGTCTTTAGATGAACTATAAATGCTTCTTTATTTTTTGCAATTCTAAAGTTGACACCTTTAGTCCTGAACATAAAAAAGAGAATTGCAATAGTAATGAACAATAATTTTGGTCTTTTTTATTTAGAGTCTTATGATTATACTATATTTGTGGCCTTTCATTACCTATGTAATTAATATAATGTGTTATTCTTTTTCTTTTTGCAGAAATGTGTTGATAAACTCAAAGAAAGGGATAAAGTTAACGTGTTGGATCCATATGATGGTGATGTTGTGGGCATTGGGTGGATTCACTCCCTATCTATTTTACATAGAATCAACTTGAAAAGAACAAAAGATGCAAATGTAAACATTTTAAAGGTTACAAGTAACGTACCCCTTGCTTATGAAGACAAAATAGATGGAGCTATTCGTCTGAAAGAGAAAGAGGGAACCGTCACACGGTGGCCGCTAAAATATTTATAAAAAATGACATAGTTAGTCAACATGTTTATCATGTGCTAGTTGTTAGACATCTTGGCTCAATGTTTTATATTTGAGACAACTTTGATATTTTTTTATTATATTTACGTATATACTTTTTAGATAAATTTGACATCTTACATATATATATTGACATTGCATACTTTGAATATGATATTTTTTTGACATTATAAAATTTATGCTATTTAAAATACTTTTTATTTTATGACTAAATAAATGATTAAATATATGACTAAATTAATGACTACTTCAATGACTAAATATATGACTAAATATACGACTCAATAAATGACTAAATATATGACTAAATTAATGACCAAATATATGACCAAATATATGACCAAATATACAACCAAATATACGACCAAATATACTACTAAATAAATGACTAAATAAATGACTGAATAAATGACTAAATTAACTAAATATATGACTAAATATACGACTAAATAAATGACTAGATTAACCAATTATACTACCAAATATATACGACCAAATAAATGACTAAATAAACTACTAAATTAATGACTAAATTAACTAAATATACGACCAAATATATGACTAAATATATGACTAAATATATGACTAAATTAACGACTAAATAACTAAATAAATGACTAAATTAATGACCTAATCAATGACCAAATGAATGACTAAATGAATGACCAAATGAATGACCAAATCAATGACCAAATTAATGACTAAATTAATGACCAAATAAACTACCAAATGACCAAATAAATGACCAAATAAATGATTAAATATATGATCAAATCAATGATCAAATAAATGAATAAAATAGTTTAGTCATAAATTTGGTCGTGGGATAAATGACCGGCAATAAACTACCAGTGGTCACGTGACTAAATTTGGTCATTTATCTATAATTTTTGGTAGTTTATTTGGTCATATATTACTATTTTTGTACTAGTGTATGTCTTCTTTTGACTGCTCATAGAAGATCTGAATTTCTAGCTTCTGATTCTCAATACTTTTGTCAAGTTTGTACTTCTCCATTGTATGATATTTTTTCTTAAGTCTTTAAGCTTTTCCAAATAAGAGTTCTAGCTTTGATACCAATTATTAGAAATAATGGGAAGTATGTACTAAGAGGGGAGGGGTGAATCAGTACCTTTAAAACTTTTATCTATTTTATCCTTTAACCTTTATGTAATCAATTATTCATACAATCATTTATTCTATGCTATATCTTTGTGTAAGACATATCAATTATTTAACTTAATCAAACATGTGAACATTCAGAGAAAAATTAATCAAAGTAATTGACACATAACACAAGATAAGATATCGCATAAAACCTCTATAAGAAGGTAAAAACTATAGTGGGGATGACACACACAAATTCTTCACTATCTGGAGATTGGAAGGGGCCGGTTAAGGATTACAATTTGATCAATTCTGATGATCTATCATGTTAGGAGTATTTTTGGAAACCTGTTAAAGTCTACTATGTTAAGAGCTTTAGCAACACTGTTTAGTGTGCACTCGTTAAGATATTTACGATTGGACTGTTAAATCCACCTTCCTTCAAAGGATTTTTACTTTTGCTTCACTTGTTAGAATGTAAAAAAATTACTCTTTGACCTGATTGTATGCAATCTACTATTCTTGATTATAGATCCATTCAAGATTTCATGTATACATGTATCACCTATTGTGATTGAATAATACATTTGTTGCTCGGTAACCTCTATTCTTGGTTCTTGATAACCAAATTCAACTTTTTTTGTTCTAGTTCTTGAAACTCTTAGTATGATCCATAGATGTGCTCATTCACTTCATTCATCCTCCTCTCTTACATTTAGAATTATTACAACATCTATTTATAAGATATATTTTACCTAATTAAGTTTCACGTTAAACAAACTTAACTCTATGGTCACAAGTTTACAACTTTACCTTGATCTCCTAGTCTGCATGTTTTAAATTTGTTAGACTGATTAAAACACTTAAAATAATGTTTCTTGTCTCTAAAGAAATGGTTTAAAAAAAATCTATAAATAGAATATGAATGTTTTATCTGACGTGGAAGTTAGATCCACTTTTTACACGTTGTAACTCACTTTCGGTGTCTGATGCTCGGTTTTCTCTGAAATCAATTTTACTCTCTTTTGGGTTGCAATATTTTTGTTCTTTTGGTTTGCACTATGCCTTTTCTCTCAATTTGAACTATATCTACTCATCGGGTTCCTCTACCGCTTTCCTCCTGTCGGGTTCCACTTTATCTGGCCAGTGTCTCTTGTACTTAACACTTTTGGTGATGTCTGAAATTTGTGCTTTTGGTGATCTCTTGAAAGTTTGTGTTTTGGTGTAGGTTTACCTAAAGGTTAAAAAGATTTTTTTCCTTCTGTATACTAATGGAAAAATAATGTCTTTAAATTCAAACATATAAATCAACTTGGTGAAATACAAATTGTAACTGCAAACTTTAGTCATGTAGTGTTTACCGAGTAGCAGTAAATTAATATTGTGATTACCGATCAATGTAGATAATGTAATATGTAAAGAAAAATAACAATCCATGACAATCATACAAATTCACACATGGATTTTTAACATGTAAACCCTGCTAAGGAAAAAAACACCTGGGATCGGTAATCCAAAATATTACACTCTTCTGAAGTGAGCTCATTTAAGAGCCAACACTATTAAAGATTACTATGCACACTTTTAAATGTGACCTTGTTAGAGGATTTAAAAATAACAGTTCTCTCTTGACCAATAATTCACTATGGGTTCAACAAGAAAAGACTCAACATTCATTAGAATGTCATAATAAAGACTTTCACATGCTACTCGGTTAAGAGATTTATCTGTAATAATGGTTAAACTGATACATAAATGATATGATTCAAATAAAACTATGTTTTGCATATTTTTAGATATATGCTAAGTACATAATACCTCTAATCAATTTGTTCACTTTACTTCATCTAATTTTTCATACTATGTTCTACTCAGTAATGCTCTTTCCTCTATCACTTGGTAATGTCTATAGAAAATGCTCAATTCTATCTTTAACTAGTTTGATCATTCATGCATAAACTTTACATGTCTACATCATAGCGTCATGTAATTCATAATGAATCTCTTGTCTCTTATATAGACACCATAAATTATTTAATTTTCATCCTTCTAATTTTTCTACTCAATCTCCATTGTTGATTTTGTCTTTTAAACCTTCCTCATAAGTTGTATTAAAAACACATTTCAATCTTCGTCGTCCGATCTTCCTTGAATTTTTATAATTGTTTGATCAACACAACAAACCATATCATTTACCTCAGAATCATCAATTGCCAAAGCAACATTCTAGTTAGCCTCGATTTGAATTAACTTCTCATTCAATACCGTGTTGTGTTGGTGATCCCTAGCTCGGTTATCACCGTGCTTGGTATACACTGTGTTTTACTCAGTGTTGATTGTCTCTCGGTGTATAGAAAACTCTTTATTTAATGACCACATAAACTTTATTGGTTCTAGATCTTCAATCTATAATAGATGTTTTTTTATCATTATGATACTCAAATAAGTTGACATCAATGACAATGCATTAACTGATAATGTTTGTCATCTTATCTGTAACTTGGTTGACTCTCAACAAATGAATTCAAACATATAATTAGTTGTATTTCATCACTGACATAGTTTTTTAATTTTTAAAGTGCACTTTTTAGTTGCTGAAAAATGCTGAAAATCTAGGGTCTAGCTCCCACCAAAACAATATATGCAAATAATGTTGTTTTCCTATGATTTTAAAATATGTGTTAGATGACATGTATAGCTAGTGTAAAAAAAAAAAGAAAGATTGGTTTTCAGTATATACTTTGTTTGTTATAACTATTCAAAGTTGGAGTTACCGAAAATTAACAGTTTTTGTCTCAAGCCTAATTTTCCCTAGTAGAGATACACCATTTAGAAAAACAAATTATGTATTCTTGAAGAGGACTCTCTCCTCTAGTGTTAAATATAAGTTTTAAAATTTTCCAACATGATTTTCTATATTTTTTTCTTTTTTTGAACGAGCGTGTTTTAAAATGGTAAAATTCCTACTTGCAATTTTTTCACCTTATAATATATTATATGTAATCAAAACACTATAAACAATATATGACCATAATCTAGACTCTGAGCTCTACAAAAGGGTATTTTTAGATTTTAAAAAAAGTTGAGTATTGATGGAGAATTCAGCTCCAAAACTGGCCTATTTTCAATTTTCAATTTTTTGCTTATTTGTCTGCCACATGGGATGCTATAGAGGTATGTTCGGTTGGACTAGTTTTGGCAGTAAGTATTTTGGCCAGAACTGTTTCAGCCAAAACTGTTTAGGCCAAACCTATTTTGACCAAAATTGTTTAGGCCAAAACTATTTCGACCGAAACTAAGGGCGACCAAACATGGTCGCGTGAATGACCATGACCCTCAAAGCTCATATATTACAGAGTTTTTTCTTAAATTAAAAAAATAGAATAGTGAATTATTGCGACTAAAAAATGTTTAATAAAATCAGTTTTTTAAAGAGTTTTAAAGGTGTATTTTTGGCGTTAAAGGGCAACTATGAATTAAGATTATCAAGGAGGTTTGTTTTTTGCAAGTTTATTTCTTATTTTAATTTCTGGGGATTTTTTGTGATTTTAATTAAAGCATTGTTCAATATTGAATTATAAACTTATTAATATTATTTATGATTTTTTATTAAGAGTATATGGTTTTGTATATGCAAGTGAATTGAAGCTCTCAATTTGAACAATTTGTGCAATGGGGAATAAAAGAAACAAAATAAGAAAATATGATTGAATAAGGGATGACAGAATGAAAGGTCATATAAAATGTAACAAAGATGAACCTGTTGAAGTTCACGAAGGACCTGTTGATATTCAAGAAGATGCAATTCAAGTAGGGGAACAAATTGGTAGCTCTGAAGGTGGAAATATATCTTTTGACATGGGAATTTTGATGGAGATGAATAAGGATTCACTTTTCAGTCAAATTTCATTTGAAGAAATGGTATCTGAAAGCACAATAAAAAAATATGTAAAAATAATATGTATAATGAACATCGTGATGCAAATGAAATTTTGCAAACAATTGTTTGCAGAAATATAGTTGAAGCTCATCCTTCAGGGGCCACATATGATGAGCAACCAACTGTCGAGGATATATAAATGGTGCAACCAAGTCATCCTCACATCGAGTAATCATATAACCTCTCACCTAAGCTCTTTCCTGCTAATGAGGAAACATGGTCTTCACCATAGCATTGGAAACCTCTTAGTAAACTTGTCTATACTTCACAGCGCTAGTAACGCTACGAGAGAGAGAAGTATAGAATGTATCAGTAGATATTCTATCATAAGGGTTGTATGATTGAACTATTTCAATCATATGAACTAGGTCCTCTCTGATAATCTTCACCCTATCCCCGTTAGGAAGGGAGGTGGATGATGAATATTCTGATCGAGAACCTCAATAGATCATCTTAATCAAGCTATGGTACTAGTGAATAACTCCTCCCTTCCCTCTCTAGAATCAATAGATCTATGAGAAAACTGGTCACTAGCACCCCCCTGAACAATAGCCTCTCCAGAATCTATAGGTGATTCCCCTCTACCCGATGCCATGTGAATTAAAAAATAGATATATGCTCGAAAGTATAAAGAAGAACATATATAGGTCTCTGCACATGTACATGGTCCAATTCTAATGTACTTATATATTTAAACACATGTGCTACAAATAAATAACCTTGAAAACACTTCAATGCATATACATTTAAAAGAAAAATGATTTAAAATCATACACATACATGTAAATATTTTATAATGAAAAGAGGTTTTGAGTTATGGTTCAATTTTGTCTATAAGGTTTACAAATAGCCTAGTTTAATGTGGATTAATGTTTCATGTTTAGGTTTATGGATCAACTTGGTTTATTTATCAATTAGGTTAAGGGTTAATTTGTTCGTGCTTAGGGTTCATGTTGGTTTCTAGGGTTCATGTTGGTTTATTTTGGCTCATGTTTCACTTTCATGTTGCTTTCAGGTTAGGGTTCATGTGTTGGTTTCATGTGAGGGTTTATGTTGGTTTCTAGTACATTAGGGTTTATGTTGGTTCAAATTCCAATTTTAGGTTAGGGTTCATGTTGGTTTCATGTTATCGTTTAGTTCTCAATTAGGTTTAGGGATCTACTTTTAAATTAGGTTTACATTGTTAGAGTTCATTTTTATTTAGTGTTAGGGTTTATGTTGGTTAATGTTCCAATTTCATGTTAGTTTATATCTAGTGCCATGTCTTGATAGATAAAATAGATAAAAGAAAACACAAATACATATGTTCGAAAGAAAAATGATTTAGCACGTTAAGGTTTATGTTGATGTATGTTTCACTTTCATGTTGGTTTCATGTTAGCAATCAATATGGTTAGGGTTTCATGTTAGAGTTTATGTTAAGGTTTTATTGATGGGACTTTGTGATCGGGTCTGCCAACAGATGTAAGTTGTCACCAGGTACCAGGGTACCGGCCAACTTAGCCTATAAAAGTTGTCTGGGGAAATGATATTCCCCAGGCCTTCAACCACGTGAGAGTCAGGTCTTGATAGTATAGGAGCTTAGTTGGGAATGTGACTATTTTGTTCAAAGGGATAGCTAGTTATCTTGGCTCATCTTCTCTAGGGATTGAAGTAAGTGGGGTTTCCTGCAAGCATTCATGATTTTTACCAAATAAAATTCAAAAGATATTACAAGGTTAGAAATATTTCATCTACCTATAGTTATGCCAAGCATTCAAAACATCGACCAAGCTCTAACATGCTACACTAAATATTGAAGAAATATGAAACCATCAATTCATATTCAATCAATAGAGGAGGAAAAGAAGGTCATTAATCTACTTAAAATATCAAACCAACGGACATAAAGAACATACAACACAAAATACCATTAATCTAGAGATTAGAATGCTAACAACATCATTGATAGAACCCTTCCTTATTTATTAACATGTTTCTAGCAAGCACTGGTGTGTACAATAATGGTGGCTCTAGGGGAGCATTTAACTATTGAAAGCTTCTAAAAGCTAAGGACCGTTGAGCTCTGCAACTAAAAACTGAGAAAAGCCGAAATGATATTATCTATGGATTGCAAAATCATCAATTTTGTCGATCCTTAGAATGAGGTCAGAGTTATTATTTATACACAAGTTTTGACCTAAAACTAACCTAAATTATTTAACACTTAACAATATAATACTATTTATGGTAGCCGGTACTACCTGTGCTACATTACAAAATACCTCGAGACAGAAAAGGTTTGGCATGTCAGAAGAAAGAGACATGAAAGGTGGAGTAGAAGAATCATCCTTGAGAAGAGAGCTAGCAGGAGAAAAGAATAAATCTGATCTCTTAGGGACTGAGGCTACATGCCTCATTAATGGAAAAGTGGCTCCCTATCTCTGATGCACCACGTGTTATGTTGAGGCGGCACCTTGGGAAGATTGCCTATCAGAATCATCCTCTGAGATACTGTTCCTTGTTGTGGTTACCTAATTTCTGACACTTTTATTAACCATCTACTAGTGACTCGTCAGCTTCAAGAACTGAAACATTGGTCACTAAAATAATACAAAATTGTGGGATCTGGAACTCTGGGATTCAGAAGCTTACACTCCCTAAACAATGAATAAATACAACATACATCTCCTAAAAATTATCTCTGGAACCCAGACAATTTTATTGTTCCTTGGTATCATTGAAGGTCTCTAGGAGCCGAGCGATCCATCCCATCTTCATCAATGTCCTTGAGGATGGCCCAACGATACTTGGCCACATCTACCTACTTTCCTAGATCTGGAACATTTACCTTTAATTCTATGACCATCTTTGTCATGTCGTGACCTTTGAGCACCATGTGAGTTATCCACGTCATTTTCCTCCATCTATCCCCTCCAAGGATCCATACTGAGACTCCATTAGCTTGTCAAACTTCCCATGACATATTCCCCCAGAGTGCACATTTTAGTGCTAAAGGGATCAGCTCCAAAGACCTTCAAGATAAATGACTTGTACAAATTGAAAGAATATCAAACTTCCTAGGCATTGTCATGCAAGGTTCCTACTAGTTGCTTCATTACCCCAAATGTGAGGTCAAGTCTAGAGTGCTAGGTCAGGACAAAGTCAAAAGACTCCTCTCCCAAAATTTCAACCTCGGCGACAACTTCTTCTCCGATGCTGATGAGTTCTTCCAACTCAGCCTTCCATGCTCCATAGTTTTCAATGTCTCCCTCCCATATGGGGATAGTGGTTTCAGCTTGATGCAGGACATTGCTGGCCGCATATAAGTCTGGGAGTGTGGATATTAAGAAACATCAGATGTTTCCCACCTATTCTGTAACCTGTTCATCAACCACCTAGGCCTTTATTTTTATTGCCCTTAGTGAATCTATGTCACCTTGAGAGAGCAGTGCCCCGGATGTGGAGACATCCGAAGGAATGGCAGTAATAGGCTGCACAAGATCTGTTAGCAACCCCATGAGGTTTGCATTCTTTTCTTTTTCTACCCTGAACTTCTGGGCCTCCTTTTCATAGTGAGCCTCCACTGCCTTGGTCGCTTCTTTCAACATGTCTAGCTCACCTTGTTTTCCTATCTTCCCCCGTGATACATCGGTGATGGAATATTCATCAGCCTTAGCCATGGCCTTGTCTGCATCTGGGGAAGGTGTTGCGATCACCACAACTATATCTCTGCATGGCCTAGTCTGAAGAGCATGGATTGTCTGAGCCTTTTTGGCCTTGGGAGGATTCTGTGTTTGGGCCATCATCTCCGCCAATGAGAGATGGTTCCTAGGTGTTGCTGGGGCTTTCCTCTTCTAGGACTCTACCAACAATTTTGGTGGTATGGGTGGCTTTTCTGATAATTTTTATTCCTATTCTTCCCCTTCAGGATTTTGTTGTGCTTCCCTGATATTCTACGGCATTCCTGACTCCTTTCCTATGTTTTCCAGCCCGTCAGCAAGATTTGTCTCAATAATGCTTTTGTCATCTACCCCAGTGTCTGCACCCTCAACATTATTGGGATCAACATTTGTTTCTCTGGGGTTCTGTTCCCCACCCTACTACTATTCTTTATTAGCCTCCTCTGCTAGAGTGTCTTCTTCAATTGGTGCATTCTCTAGAGGTGGTGGAGGCATTGGGCCAAGATTCAATGTTTGAGCCGATATGATTACCTCACTGAATGTTGCCTTTGGAAGCAGTGTCTGGAGCATGGCAGTTGGTGTTATAGTTGATCCTGTTGGTCTGGTTCCCCTGACTGATGTCAGTTTCCCATCCTACATTTTCCCACTCTCCATGGTTTGTTCTACTTGTATCTCCGGGACTTCAAAGATGTTCACCTTTTCTTGCTTTTTTGCTTCCTCTGCCTAGGTTTCCTATTTTTGGGAAGCTTCCTTCTTTGGGATGTTCCTTCCAAGAGGGGGCGTTGTTTCCTCTTGGGCAAGGATTTCTTCAACTAATCTTCCGATATCTCCCTGCAAGTTTCCAAATTTGTCAGTCCAAAATAAATCATCAAATTCATAATGGGGAGGGGAGCTCTCCAAAATATCGGTGGGTTCTTTATATGGCTCGGGAGAGTCAGAAGAAAGAATCTATACTTCTTGGATGCTTGGCATCCCAAGTTCTGGCTCCACCTTTGGTTGAGAGTTAGTCTTATTTTTCTTTCTCCTGGCTATCAAAGGGGGCTCTACATCCATCATAGCTGCTCGCTCCTCTTTTGCTCTGGTCCTAGTTTCTTAGACCATCAATGCTGCCAATGAAGGGGAAGAGGGAGGATAGACAGGTTCGGTCATACGTACTGGGGTGGGAAACCATGTGATTAAATTATCCTTCATTTTCTGGGAAATTTCTAGTGTCTCTTGCATTTTCTCTACTATGGGGGTCACAGATGGGGTTTGTGACTGAGTCCCCATTATCCTTTTTCCTTTATCCTCCCCTTGTGAGGAGGTTTCAGCCCTGGAAGTTGAGCCCCACACAAATGGGTCAACTTTGCATGTGCTCCTTGGGCATTCCTTTTTGAAATATGCGTGGCTGTGTTTGACCATGTCATGGGTAAGATCCTTAATTGTTGGACCAGCCTCAGCATTCCAGTCCACTAGAGGGAGAGCCATCTTGTCCACTCCCTTTTCTTTGTATTGTGGGTCCACCATAGACCCAGTGTCTGAGAAGTCATCCGAGAATTTTCAAAGCTTTAGCTTCTCTATCATCCCCATTGTCATTTGGATGAAGTGCCAGCTTTGGACTTCAAAATCATCTTGGTAATCTTCCTAAAAATCCTCCATGTGAAATGCATGGGGCTCTGATACCCAAGGAAGTGTCATTGCCATTTTCCCTAGTGGATCAAAGTTCTTCCACACCAGTTAGAATTCATTTAAGCCCAAGCTCTTAAGCTTGCTATCTGCCTCTCTTTCCATGGCCAGACTATACAGGTAATTTACATAGGTGACTAGGAATGGAACATTTATTACCTTCCTCACCGTGTAGAGGGTGTGTAGTTCCAAAATTTTCCAGTAGTATTCCAAAATAATTATTTTGTTTCCATAGTTCTTGGGCAAAAAATAGGGTTTCATAGAGAAGCTGGTCACCTGAATATAAGTGTGTTGCTAGAACTAAATGTAATAGTGGCCATAACTTCTTACCAAATCCATTGCCTCCTTGGAGAGGTGGTACTCGGCATCCCTAGTAGGTGTGAGGAGATTTTAGTAAATGAAGGCATCATTTACTCGGTAGAAGCTGAGGAAACTAGCCTCCCATTGGATTTGTGGGAAATAATCCCAGGGAGCCTTCTGGCTCAGACTGACCCTGAGTACACCTATTTTGAGTAGCCCATTTGTGATGGGGCATTGCTGTGCTAGGGCCCAGAGAACATAGGATGTCATGTAGAACTTAGAGGTCCTGGGGACCTAGAGGAGCTAGGAGTCCACATGATTTGAGATGATGGTTGCCCAATCGAAGTATTTCTCACCAAAAGAGATACCAAGTAAGAAGTAGTACATCCATGCTGAGAATTCCTGTGCATGGGGTTGTCCAAAGATCCTACACAATGCTATAATCCCCATCTGTATGCTTTCCTTGAATTTTGATCAGGGGATTTCCAGCTTCATCCTTTTGCAATATTTCTTTGGTGTCTTTAGCTAGTGGTTGTTCAAATATTGTCGGGCCGTGTGTTCCAAATCTAGAAATTCTTGGAAGGCCAGGGACAGGGTGAAGATGGCCATGTCATTGAATTGGGGAATTCCCAGACTGGCCTAAAAAGTTGTAGTGTCCAAAGGCACCATAGGAGTTGGATACCAGGTCGGGACTGAGGTAGCAAACATGATGGCTCAAACGGATGAATTATAATGCGTGGCCAGAGTAAGAATAAGTTTCAAGGCTTGCATGGAACATGGGAAGCAAGCGGCCTTCAGAATCCCTGAGTTGCCAATATTGATGGCCAATGGGTCTCTGGCCATTCGTTGTATGTACATCATTTTTACCAGGGCTTGCATCTCCGACCACATTCTGATGCTAGTGTCAGTGATCAACTGAACACTAGACTCAATCTTTGATCCTGTGATAGTGTTTTCCTTAAAGTACTTCATGGTCAGGGGAAGCTTTTCCAAGGCCCTCTCTATCTTAGTCCTAATAGCCACCCTAGTGACTGCCCTGGTGGGGAGATTAGGAATTCTAGGTGGAGAAGATGCAGATACCTCTGACATGATTAATGAATTAGATGCTAGAAACTTGCAAGGCAAGACGACTGTCATAATTTATATAAGATAAAATTCCACTCCGGGTCCTCGAGATCTTACCATCGCCTCTGCACCTACAAGAGTTCATTTGTCAAATCTTGGGGAAGATGTGCCTATTACAAAAACTGAGGAAATTGACCAACATCTGGGGATCTGGGGATTCCAGCACATATGATACAAGTGAAACAGGAGTCGGCTGGGGACATAGGACCTAGAATCTGCAAACTAACCATTGGGTGACTTGGTCGGAAGATGAGCCGTACTAGGATAGCGTGGATGTCACGTGACCATGTAGTAAAATACGAGTTATGGCGATGGCATCAACAACTATCTAAATGTGTGTGAAGTGGAAGCCACTTGATTGGACTTGAATGCATGCATGGGAAATTAATTTTCCATTAAGACTGATTCAACAAAGGAGAGAGAAAAACACCATGGTTCAAACTAGCACAGAGCCGAGTCTGAACCAGGTGGTATTCCATAGAGAAGGCGAGCTCACGGACTCAGGAAAACATGGGTCAGGGCATGGTGAGATCGACATGATATTGGAAGGATATATATAAAAAATACAATAGGGTACAGAGGGCCAAGAACTGAAACATATACACACCATTTATAGATATTTACACTATATACAAATCAGCTACATAAATTATAACTGTGCAGGAAACCATCCTAAATTAAAACTTCATAGAGGGTGGGAAACCCTCTACTAGTGCTAACCCACCAATGGGAGGCGACCAAAAGACAAAACTAAAAATGAAAAAACCTAAACCAAAACCAGAAGCAAATGAAAAATGGGAAGAAAACAAAACCAGAAAAAAACCAGAACCAGAAAATCAAAAACTAGGGGATGAACGCCAAAGGCTTACTTGGAGCATGAGAGATGTGGGAAGGACTAATACTGAAGTCCTGCAACAAGCTATCCTCTAAACACCATGAACAAACACCGCGAACCACTCGCTAAATATTGCTAATCACTACTAATAACTAGAATAATCAACACTTAATCGCTTCAAATTTACCTTGATTGCTCTAGTAAATCGCCTTAGGCTTTGATCGTGGTAAATGTGAAAATGTCAGATAATTTAAATTTATACCCCTACGGTAAAAATTATGGTACCTTTCCCACAAACTTTAGAACAGGAAAACCCCAGACTCCAAGCCCGGGGATTCCACGTGACCATACTTTCTTGCAAAAGGAATACATTGTGGTGGAGAATCCCAGAGTCTTGGATCTGGCTCTAGAAAGACCAAACTCTTAGACTAGGCCCCGGAGACACAAGAAAACAAAAACAAAAAGAAAAACATACCTCGTGGAAGAAAATCCCAGAGGGAAAACAAATAAAATGGAAAGAAACAAGGCAAGAGCAAAAAGTGAAAAGAGAGGGGACTCAACATTTTGCACACAAAATGTAGGGACAGGTATGCAGGGCATAACAGGTTTATATTGATTTATGTTTTAGTTTCATATTGGTTTCATGTTAGGATTTCATGTTAGGGTTCATGTTAGGGTAAAATATTATGTTTAATATGTTTTGTAACATTTTCCTAATATTTTGTTAGGGTTCAATATGGTTAGGGTTTCATGTTAGGGTTCATGTTAGGGTACAATATTATATTTAATATGTTTTGTAACATTTTTCTAATATTTTTTAATATTTTACTAATGTTTTGTAACATTTTCCTAATGTTTTGAAACATATGTAGTAAAAGTAAATTAATAAACAAAGTAACTAACATATTATCTTAACTGGAAAAAATTAAATCTGCATAAAACCATATTTTTTATTTTCTAAAATTAAAAATTAAAAAATTAAAAAAAAAAACATTAAATAATAGTACAACTACATTAATTTAACAGAAAAATCTTAAAAACATTTTAAACAAAAAAATAAAAAAAAACCCTACCTATTTTTGGTCGAAGATCTCCAATTCTACTCCACAATTCTTAGAAGGCACTCAATACAAGTGAGCTGCTCTATGAAAATTTTGGGGTATATATGGTTTTTAATGGTTCCAACCAAAGCCATTTTGGCTATAACACATTTGTCATATCGAAGTCATATGATTCCGCGTGTGTACCATGTATGTACAGTCGAACACCTTCTAGTTGAAACTATGAAAATGGTCCTCAAGTGTGACACAGCTTCATACTTTTACCCTTATATATATATATATATATATATATATATATATATATATATATATATATATGAAACACTAATGATGACATAAAACATTTTTATTAGATACTATTAGATTTCCACAAGAAAAAGTATATAGCTCATCAATTATCATTGAATTTCATCATTATGTAATTTTCTAAAATTCATCTATCATAAGCATCCTTAAGTATTTGCAAAATCACAACATCATACATAATATTAAATTGACATCACCTTTACTTCGAATCACATTTCATGAGCCCATTCTCAATCAAAACCTAATATTCAGAATTTATTTTTCCCTCTATATGATATCATCAAGATCAATCAATCAAAACATATAAAGTATATCGTAATATCTTCAACATAATACAAATGATCACGTAAGGTCTAATGATATGAAGTCTCTATCCAAATAAGTATAGTGTATCAAAATAGTGTAACATCATGTAATAACTTATCAAATCTATTTAAGGGCTTCCTCTAATCATTATCTTGAGATTTCACGAAATCAATTATTAATTTGTATCATAATAGTCTTCTAATCTAGTCATTGCTTAAGCGTCATAAAAATATATCCTAAAATATTCATCATAGGAATCATTAGTATATGTACCCTAAACAAAATATTCATCATAGGAATCATTAGTATATGTACACTAAGTGTTGTTTGTGTATGTTGGGTGTGGAAATGTGTGGCCTCCTAATCCAAGACAAGGAGATCCCAATTGATTAATCAAAATGAAATGATCAATGCAAAAAGGAATCAACTAGTTATGGATAAAGAGGGAAAGTGGGGATTTAATTTCTTAATTATAAATTAAATTAATAGATCTAAATTTATTAAAACCTTAATTGAAATGAAATATTTATCTTCGAAGGTAGCAGATCTGGAAATACATGTTTTATGATGTCTGTATTAAGTTTTAGGAAATTATGCAACCGAATCTGGAACAGAAACATAGAAATGGAGAAAACCCATATATCTTTTCCATTTCTGAGTCAGGTCAACCTTGACCTAAATGTGGGGGTGCAATTTTACCCCTTTATATCAACCTTGACCTGCACTTCTCTAATGAAAAATCTGTTTGCAAGTCCTGAAAGTTGGCCGAAAAGGGTATCTGAACCTGCTCTATAATTTGTTATCATGTACCTATACCTGCAAGAAAAATGGTTTTGTTTGTTGGGGGAGGGGTTTTTCTTAGTCAAACCCATATTTAGAAATTAACCTTGAAATAAATAATTGAAATAGAGAATTCTAGCAAGTAGTAGAAGTATATCTAAGAAATGAAGCTATTATACTCAAATATATATGCAATTGTATTTTGAATGTAAACAAGTATGTTAATATGAAATCTTAAAATCAAAATCAGCAATCATAAATGTAAATCAAAACCTCCATGATTGCATGCTTTGAATCCACTTTGAAGAATGAATGAATGAATCTTGGTGATGCACAAAGGATCTTGAAAGAAGATCACACCACAATGATGAATAAATCTAGGGTTTGAATGATGAATCTTGAATGCTTGAACCAAATTCCTTCAAAGGCTTGAATGCTTGAATGCTTGATCTTCAAAGGAGAACTTGAGAAGAATTTAAAATCATGGATTCTTGAAAGTAGAAGATAATATATTTTTCTCTAAGTAGATGATTCTTGTCCTTTTCTGTCTTACCTTATGTAGTGCTTAAGTGCTTCAGGTCTTAGAGAAAATGAGAGGAGAAAGCTTCCTTATATACAAATCTAAGAAAAATCTTCTACAGAGGCCTACATAGGAGAATTAAATTCAAATTTGACCTATACCCCTAGAAGTGGACCTATTTTAAATATCTTTTCAGATTCGTTACTTTGGAACCCGAAACAGCCAACCCGGAAGTGGGAAAATGAACTTTTGAGTGTCTCTCGACAGCCGACAAACTTTCCAATTGAAAAAGGGGGACCTAGGTCAAGGTTACGATCAACCCTGACCTAGGTCTGGGTTGAAGTCGACCTTGACCCCAGGGGGTTACGACCCTTGGAAAATGTGCAAGGTGGGCTGAAAAATGTGCTAGGTGGGATAAACAGTGCTCAGAGAGGCCTAATAAGGGTCCTAAATAGGGGCCCAATAAGGGTCCTAAATAGGCATAGAAGATGTAGAAGGGGAAGAAATGAGAGGACAACATGATGATGACCCAAAACACCCCCTAAGAAGGGCTAAACTTTCTTAACATGGAAGTGCTTCCATTTTAAAATGATACAGTAAGCCCCCACTTTAGCAGGAGTATGGAAATCGAACATACTCACGCTAAAGTTAGAAGAAAGAATCTAGTGGATCGCAATGAGCTAGAAAATCACTTAGTCAGGAACATGAGCCTCTAGGCCAAGGATTCTAAATCAACATACACGCACAAGGGTAAAAAAGAAAATATAAAACAAAGATAAAGCTAAAAAGATACAAAAAGAGGGCTTAGCAAAAAAATAAACCCAAATCAATTAGCAAAGGAAAACTTGCCAAGAAATGCTTCCTATGCTAATATCATATTTGGAAAGCTATCATAAAAGCATAAATGAATACATAAGAAAGACAATTTAGAAACACTATAAATAACATAGTTTCATGATCTAATCCTACTAGCATCAAAGCAAAAGAAAGAAAAGAGAGAGTGATTACCTCACTGAGTAAGATGCCTACCTTACCGTGAATCACCAAGGAGGGAGAGCCCAACACGTTAACCCATAAACTGTTCTTTGTAATTGTAATGCATCTTCTGACAGCTTTTGGAATACCCATAGATCCATATTATTGTATCACTATGGAATATAAAATGTGTCTCTTAAGGATTTAACAACTTATGTGCATTACCTTCCAAGGATTTAGCATATTTAAATTTGAGAAATGTGTATCTCTTCAGGAATGTGAGACCCACCTCATACAATCCTTGTTTCACTGCTTATTTTGTTATACTTTTCAGTGTTTTCTATGCTCTCGGTGATTATGTACTTAAACATGCTTTGAACTATTGGAGAATTTTATGTATTTGAGGATATGTGGAATCCTATGTTATATATTCAATACCTGATTATGTAATCAGGGTAGACTTGAGATACTATATGTTTGGATTCAGTTTCAGTTTATGATGATGTCATATATGAGATTAAATGTGTGAATATATTGTGATAAATTTGGTTTAGGAAACTGATGCTATGCTTATTTAAGTTTGAATTTAGATATGGTTTATATGCATGTATAATATTGATGTTGTGTTATATTTTCATATCATGTTATTTTGGATCTATTGACGTGTGCATTGAGTGTGCAGGAAAAGTTGACCATGGATCTAAACTGAGGACCCGGTATTGGAACCTATGTAAATTTTCGTTCTTTCCAAGGTCCTATTTATATAAAGAGAGATGGACCTCGTTGTTTATGTGGTTATTTTGTAAACATAGTTTGCATGTGTGTAGTTAGATTAGTAAATGTTCATGTGATTGAGTCATGTCATTTGTTTTAAATTAATGTGCCAAATTTGGCAATTGTTGTAATTTAATGTTGACATGGCTAGTGAAGGGAATCATGGTTAGTTATAGGGTT
>MU228406.1:1543809-1558722 GCA_018584345.1 Thuja plicata
TTTGTTTTAAATTAATGTGCCAAATTTGGCAATTGTTGTAATTTAATGTTGACATGGCTAGTGAAGGGAATCATGGTTAGTTATAGGGTTGACTAAGGTTATCTAGGAGTAGTACCCAAGCTTACCCTTGGGTTAGAAGTTTCTAGAAGTCTTCTTGACTTATAAATCCGTAGGTTAACTTCAGGGTTAGTTTTATAAGGTCTTTTGGGCTCCTAGGGGGTAACCGGGGTCAGTTTTAGTCACCCAACTTGGTACCCTATGGGTTAGGGATCATTTTCCATCATTAATAAGCCTCTAAACTCATTTATTGCTCTTTTAAAGTGTCACTTTCAGACTTGAGCGAATTTTGAGGAGTGTAACCTTGGTTAACCTCACTCTCTCTTCTACCCAAATTTCATTTGACTTCACCCTTGGAGAGTTAGGCAAGAGGGTTAGTTAAGGGTTAATTAGAGTTACCTCACCTTTAGGTTAAGCCTTGCTCTTGTTGAAGGTTTGACTATTTAGGGAAGGTTTTAGGATGAGTTGGGTGTTCACCCACTATCTACCCTCAGAGATAGAATTTACTTTGAAGGAGCTTTTGGAGAAGGAGCTTAGGAAGGATAGCTCAACACCATTCCTCTTCTCACCTTAGCTTTGGATTAAGGTTGGATCTCTTTAAAATAGTTTATTTTTGTTCTTGAGTGTTCTTTAGCTTGAAACTCTGTTAATGGATTCCTATGTTAATTTTAAGTTATTTTCATGTTGAGTTTTTTTTTAGTTTTTATTTTGTTGTGTTTTATTTTCTAAATATTTTTGGATGGGTTTCTTCAAGGAATACTCACCCTTGGGAGGATAGAGTAACCTTGAAGGGGTGGTGGAAATGACTCTGGTTTAGTGTAGAGTATCCCATGTTGGGAGGGAAAGACATGGGGTTTCATGATACCTATGATGTCAAGTATGGCCTGAGGGCTTTTGGGGGGCACAATGAGGTATTTTGTATGACTGCATCTTGTGTAGATGGTCAATCCCAAGTCCATGTGTAGCTTGGGGTTTCTATTTTATATACTTGGCTTTCTCCTACTGTGAGGTCTACCACTACCCCTGTTTTTAGGAAGGCCTCTTGGAGACCTTCCTTTTGTTCTACCATGTATCGGGAAAATTTTAAAATGTGAAATTTTATATATATTTTTTTTGAGAGTTTTGTGAGTTCCTGTTTGTATCCCATTCCAATTTGGATCCCCAAGCTCGGGGGTGGCCTTGTAAAGGCCTAGGTTGGGAGGTGAGCCTCCATGGTCAACCTCATCTATGCAGGTATCAGTTGGATGTAGAAAGTTGTTATTCTACCCCTTTTATAAAAGATGGGAACAATTGTAAAATTGTAGTATTGTTGTAAGCATTTATTATTATGACATTATGGCTTTCATTGTATTAAGCTTTTCTTTCATTGTTGCAAAGTTGCATTAAGGGCTATTAAGGAGATTTGTAACCTTTTTATCATATGTAAATTTTAATTATCCTTATAGTAGTATGTAAATCCAATGGTTAGTGTAACCTTGCTTTATTTGGAATTAAGAAAATAGAATATTGGAAATCTATTAAATGGTTTGTTTTATTAAAATTTCTTTGATTAGTTATTAGTTAGTTAGCAGCTAACATAGATTTTCCATATTAAAATAAACATAGTTCAAAATAAAACAAGAAAAGATGTTCTTAAATGTAGGATTTACTTTTACACTTAGAAAAAAAATTTAAATTTTTTTTAATATTAAAAAAAAAAGTGTTCAAAATTGAAATATTTTTCTACCAATGTGTAGATGAAAAAATATAGATTCTTTTGATACAATAAAATTTTAAAAAAAATGTCTCCATGTGTCCGTTGTTTTGACACAGACATTTACACCAGTCAGATTTAAGGAAAGTATAGTTATGCTTTTTTTTTAAAAAAAAAATTATACTATGCACTTTGAGAAGATAGCATAGTAAATAAAGTTTACATTTAAAATGTTGCTTAAACAAATAATTAAAAAAAAAGAAAACTATTTAAAAAAAAAAAAAAAATGTTGAATCAATATTTTTTTTATGTTAACTCGGTGGGAGGGCCGAAGCCCTTCCCAGCCCATGGTTCTTGTTTTGGTGGCCACGCAACTCGCGGGTTGCCTCGGCTTCCCCTCCCCTCCTTTCTCCCAGCAGTGCCGCTGTGCAGCTTATTTCTTCGCAGACCTCCCACTTCCTGTGCGAAACAAAAACATATTAGGGCATCAAAATTTTTAATAAAGTAAAAGCTTGGAAGGTAAGGGTTTAGAGGTAATAAATAAAAACTTTTCTTTTGGATAGTTAAAAATCCAGAATTTAGATTTAAGTTTAGAGTTTTTGATATTTAATATTAGATGTTTAAATTACTTTTTAAATTATTTTGGGTTTTAGATTTTATAAAAGAGATTTAGGGTATGGGCAAATTAAATTTAAAATAACAAAAAAGGGGTGAGTATTTGCATGGTAAGAATAGGTTTAGGTGATTATTAAAGTAATAATATTTATAATCGGATTTCTTTCAAATATAGATTATATTATTTAGATATTAAATGCTTATATTAGATTTTTTTTTTTTTTATATATAGTAAATTAAATGTTAATTAAAGATTAGATTTATTTTATTTTATCTTAGATAAGAGTTATTTCATATTTTAATTAAATGTTTAACTAATGTTTTATTTAAAACTTATAGCATATTTTGTTATATGTTAATATGAAATATTAATGTTAGTTTAAATTTGATTTACCATAAGATAAAGTATGTTTTAAAAGGAATAAAATCATATTTTATTATATTGTAGATTAGATTTAAATTGATAGATTAGATATGATTTTATATTTGATTTTTATGATAAACTTGCATTTATTTAAAATATAATTTGATTTAAGTTATTACTAGATTAAAATTTAAAAAGGGAATTCTAATTTATTCATTTAACTTTATAGTTGTACTTATGGACTTTTGAGAAAATTTGAGAAAAATTTATTTATTAATTTAAATATGTTATTAATTACTAAGTTGTTATAGGATAAATGATTAGAATTTACTTCACCTATAGAGTTAAGGTTATTTAACAAGTTAATAAACATTAGTTTATTTGTATTCCTTTAATGTATGACTTTAAATTGGGAAGGGGTATTTCGTCTAAAAGACTTTAAAAGCAATGTTAAATGTAATTTAATTAATAAACCTTTCGTTTAAACCTAGTTACCCCCGATGACATTATTTATCGATAAGAGGGTACATATGACTCCTTATCATCTCAATGAACCTTTTTAAGGGTATATTCGTAGTCATTGACCAAATTCGTGCATGGTTGACTTTTGGTCAACTATGGTCAAACCTTGTTCGACCATCCTGATTTTTGTCCCAGATGTTTCCTGTACCCGCTGGAACCTAAGATTTTAGTTTCGCACCTTTTGGAGATGGTTGACGTTTTGGTCAACTCTGGTTGACTTTTGGGTCAATTATCTTGATTTGTGTGCATGAGCTTTCCTAAGGGCTTAGCAGGCCCTAGAGACTTCCTTTCACATTATATGGAGTATAGTTGACTTTTTGTCAACTTTAGTTAAATTTTGGTCAACTATCTCGATTTGCATGTAGATCAAAGCGTGTAGCCTAGGGATCCCTATAGGATAGTCCCAAGGCTATCCTACCTGGTATGAACTTTATGTTTATTATTTTTCTTTTACACTATTTTGCGTGCAGTGTTACCTTAGAGGTAGATTAGTTAACCTCTTTAGCGTGTGTTTAAAAATTTTTGATTGTGTATTTTTGCCCAACTTTTAGGCATGACATTTTGGTATCAGAGCCATGTTTAACAACATTAGGAACCTAACCCACTACGTTGTCACTAAATTTTTCTTTCATGTGCAGGATGTCACCTATCACTCGTCAGGCCTGTCAACAGGGACGTGGTCAAAAATGTACCCCCGCAGCTCGCATGGAGGTACGACCCGAGGTGGAGAATCACATAACCCAATCCTAATACAACACTACTGCTAGCTTTTCAAAACTTGGCTGGGCTTACTCTAGACCGCATGCCACCAGTTAGTCAGCAGAGAGAGAGAAGTAGGAGCCCACCTCCTAGAATGGGAGAGGATCAAGCTGATCAGGAAGAAGAGTCCATTGGAGTACCAGGAGCTATTCCCAGGGGAGGTACCCAGAGGCTCAATATAACACCCCCCGATATTGGAAACTAGATCATAGAGTTGATGAGGCTTAAACCGCCTCAGAAGCAGATGGGGCAGGAGCTGAGCCTTGGCTTTTAAGCCTGAAGAGGTGCTTTGGGTTACAAAATTATGGAAGTAACCTTAAGACACGGTTCACAATTCTTTTTCTTAGAGACGGGGCATCTAATTGGTGGAGGCATGAGGAGATCAAGGGACTCATTGACATTAATACCCTCACTTGGGGAGCTTTCCTTGAGCTCTTCAGAGAGCGATATATTTTAGAACAGTTTAGACAACACCGTATAGATGAGCTCTATGACCTCTAGCAACGGGGTCTTATAGTAGCCCAGTATGAGGGAAAGTTTCTCAACCTCCTACCCTATGTTGACTACATGGGAGATGAAAAGCTGCAGGTTAATAGGTTCATCAAGGGATTAAATCCTACGATTTTAGATAGGGTATGCATGGTACCTTCAGGGAGCTTAAGGTTTATGGTGGACAGGGCCTTGGTAGCCGAAGAGATAGTCGGAGGGCTAAAAAATGCTAGGGATAGGTCTCAGAACTGTAATCCTGCATCTCAGGCTACAGGTAATCAGAGACCCTCATGGAAGGGTAATCAGAGGAACTCCTCAGGGTCATTTAGGGCCCCACAGTAGTAGCAGCCACAACAGTCTCAGCAAGACCAAAGACCATAGATGCCAAGCACACCCCCAACACAGACTCAATAGTCCTCTAGGGGTGGGTACAACGAGTCCTCTAAGCCTTTAGGTGTTCAGGTTTAGTCAAGTGGGCAATGTTACATTTGTTGTGCCATGGGTCACTTAGCTAGAGAATGTTCTCAGGGTGGTAGTCAACATGCAGCAATGTCCGAGCTGACAATTCAAGATAGGGTAAAGTCCCACATGGTTTATGTAGCGATTGATAACCGCCCAGTGGAGCATCGCACAACCGTTTTTGAGACCTCTGGTGGAGTTGGACGACCAGTTGGCTATGGAGGCCACCCGTATTATGAATTGACAAATCCTTGCACTTTGAGGCAGCGAGCTGGACTAGGTTATGGACCAGTGATATTGCTATGATGAGGTTATAGTCCCTTGAGAGGACACAGTGCAGATTAGATTCTAGTAACCTCACCTCTTTGATGAACTTCAGGAGTAGTTCATGCCTAGAGGGGTGGATGTGAGACCCACCTCATACAGTCCTTGTTTCACTACTTATTTTGTTATACTTTTCAGTGTTTTCTATGCTTTCAGTGATTATGTACTTAGACATGCTTTGACCTATTGGAGACTTTTATGTATTTGAGGATCTGTGGAATCCTATGTTATATATTCAGTACCTGATTATGTAATTAGGGTAGACTTGAGATACTACATGTTTGGATTTAGTTTTAGTTTATGATGATGTCATATATGAGATTAAATATATGAATATATTGTGATAAATTTGGTTTAGAAAATAGATACTATGCTTATTTAAGTTTGAATTCAAATATGGTTTATATGCATGTATATTATTGATGTCGTGTTATATTTTCATATCATGTTATTTTGGATCTACTGATGTGTGCAGGAAAAGTTGACCATGAAACTAAGCTGGGGACCCAGTATTGTAACCTATGTAAATTTCTATGCTTTGCAAGGTCCTGTTTATATAAAGAGACATGGACCTCATTTTTTATGTGGTTATTTTGTAAACGTGGTTTGCATGTGTGTAATTAGATTAGTAAATATTCATGTGATTGATTCATGTCATTTGTTTTAAATTAATGTGCCAAATTTGGCAATTATTATAATTTAGTGTTGCCATGGCTAGTGAAGGGAATCATGGTTAGTTATAGGGTTGACTAAGGTTATCTAGGAGTAGTACCCAAGCTTACCCCAGGGTTAGAAGTTTCTAGAAGTCTTCTTGACTTAGAAATCCGTAGGTTAACTTCAGGGTTAGTTTTATAAGGTTTTTTGAGCTCCCAAGGGGTAATCGGGGTCAGTTTTAGTCACCCAACTTGGTACCCTATGGGTTATGGGTCATTTTCTATCATTAATGAGCCTCTAAACTCATTTATTGCTCCCTTAAAATGTCACTTTCAGACTTGAGCAAATTTTGAAGAGGGGAGTGTAACCTTGGTTAACCTCACTCTCTCTTCTACCCAAGTTTCATTTGACTTCACCCTTAGAGAGTTAGGCAAGTGGGTTAGTTAAGAGTTGATTAGAGTTACCTTACCTTTGGTTTAAGCCTTGATCTTGTTGAAGGTTTGCCTATTTAGGGAAGGTTTTAGGATGAGTTGGGTGTTCACCCAGTCTCTACCCTTAGAGACAAAATTTAGTATGAAGAAGCTTTTGGAGAAGGAGCTTAGGAAGGATAGCCAACACCATTCCTCTTCTCACGTTAGCTTTGGATTAAGGTTGGATCTCTTTAAAATATTTTATTTTTATTCTTGAGTGTTCTTGAGCTTGAAACTCCATTAATGGATTCCTATGTTAATTTTAAGTTATTTTCATTTTGAGTTTTTATTTTGTTGTGTTTTATTTTCTGAATCTTTTTGGATGGGTTTCTTCAAGGCACACTCACCCTTGGGAGGACAGAGTAACCTTGAAGGGGTGGTGGAAATGAATTCGGTTTAGTGTATAGTTTCCCATGTGTGGAGGGAAAGACATGGGGTTTCATGATACCCATGATGGCAAGTATGGCCTGAGGGATTTTGGGGGGCATAAGGAGGTATTTTGTATGATTGCATCTTGTGTAGATGGTCAATCCCAAGTCCATGTATGGCTTGAGGTTTCTATTTTGTATACTTGACTTTTTCCTACTATAAGGTCTACCACTACCCCTGTTTTTAGGAAGGCCTCTTGGAGACCTTCCTTTTGTTCTACCATGTATCGGGAAAATTTTAAAATGTGAGGTTTTATATATGTTTGTTTTGAGAGTTTTGTGAGTTCCTGTTTATATCCCATTTTAATTTGGATCCCCAAGCTCGGGGGTGGTCTTGTAAAGGCCTAGGTTGGGAGGTGAGCCTCCATGGTCAACCTCATCTATGCAGGTATCAGTTGAATGTAGAAGGTTGCTATTCTACCCCTTTTATGGAAGATGGGAACAACTATAAAATTGTAGTATTGTTGTAAGTATTTATTATTATGACATTATGACCTTCATTGTATTAAGCTTTTTTTTTCATTGTTGCAAAGTTGCATTAAGGGCTATTCAGGAGATTTGTAACCTTTTTATCATATGTAAATTTTAATTATCCTTATAGTAGTATGTAAATCCAATGGTTAGTGTAACCTTGCTTTATTTGGAATTAAGAAAAGAGAATATTGGAAATCTATTAAATGGTTTGTTTTATTAAAATTTCCTTGATTAGTTATTAGTTTGTTAGCAGCTAACATAGATTTTCCATATTAAAATAAACATAGTTCAAAATGAAACAAGAAAAGAAGTTCTGAAATGTAGGATTTACTCTTACACTTATAAAAAAAATCTCATAATTTTTTTTAATATAAAAATAAAAGTGTTCAGAATTAAAATATTTTTCTACCAATGTGTAGAGGAGATAATATAGGTTCTTTTGATACAATAAAATTTTAAAAAAATTGTCTCCATGTGTCCGCTCTTTTGACATAGACATTTTTACACCAGTCAGATTTAAGGAAAGTATAGTTATGTTTTTTTTTTGAAAAAAAAAATTATACTATGCACTTTGATAAGATAGCATAGTAAATACAGTTTACATTTAAAAACATTGCTTAAACAAATAATTAAAAAAAAAAGAAAACCATTTTAAAAAAAAAAAGGAGAAATGTTGAATCAATGCTGAAATGAGGGTTTTCGATTAAAATGAATATTTTATTTTATGTTAACTCGGTGGGAGGGCCGAAGCCCTTCCCAGCCCATGGTTCTTGTTTTGGGGGCCGCGCAGCTCGCGGGCCACCCTGGCTTCCCCTCCCCTCCTTTCTGCTAGCCGCGCCGCTGTGCGGCTTATTTCTTCGCAAACCTCCCACTTCCTGTGTGAAACAAAAACATATTAGGGCATCAAAATTTTTAATAAAGTAAAAGCTTGGAAGGTAAGGGTTTAGAGGTAATAATCTGAAATTTAGATTTAAGTTTAGAGTTTTTGATATTTAATATTAGATGTTTAAATTAATTTTTTAGTTATTTTGGGTTTTAGATTTTATAAAAGAGATTTAGGGTATGGGTAGATTAAATTTAAAATAAGAAAAAAAGGGGTGAGTATTTGCATGGTAAAAATAGGTTCAGGCGATTATTAATGTAATAATATTTATAATCGAATTTCTTTCAAATATAGATTTTATATTATTTAGATATTAAATGCTTATATTAGATTTAGTTTTTTATTTTTTTTATATATATATAGTAAATTAAATGTTAATTAAAGATTAGATTTATTTTATTTTATCTTAGGTCAGAGTTATTTCATATTTTAATTAAATGTTTAACTAATGTTTTATTTAAAACTTATAGCATATTTTGTAATATGTTAATATGAAATATTAATGTTAGTTTAAATTTGATTTACCATAAGATAAAGTATGTTTTAAAAGAAATAAAATCAGATTTTATTTTATTGAAGATTAGATTTAAAGTGATAGATTAGATATGATTTTATATTTGATTTTTATGATAAACTTGCATTTATTTAAAATATAATTTGATTTAAGTTATTACTAGATTAAAATTTAAAAAGGGAATTCTAATTTATTCATTTAACTTTATAGTTGTACTTATGGACTTTTGAGGAAATTTGAAAAGTTAAATTTATTTATTAATTTAAATATGTTATTAATCGCTAAGTTATTATAGGGTAAAGGATTGAAATTTACTTCACCTATAGAGTTAAGGTTATTTAACAAGTTAATAAACATTAATTTATTTGTATTCCTTTAATGTATGACTTTAAATTGGGAGGGGGTATTTCATTTAATAGACTTTAAAAGCAATGTTAAATGTAATTTAATTAATAAACCTTTCGTTTAAACCTAGTTACCCCCGATGATGTTATTTATCGATAAGAGGGTACAGATGACCACTTATCGTCTCAATGAACCTTTTTAAGGGTATATTCGTAGTCGTTGACCAAACTCATGCATGGTTGACTTTTGGTCAACTATGGTCAAACCTTATCCGACCATCCTGATTTTTGTCTCAGATGTTTCCTGTACCCACTGGAACCTAAGATTTCAGTTTCGCACCTTTTGGAGATGGTTGACTTTTTGGTCAATTCTAGTTGAATTTTAGGTCAGTTATCTTGATTTGTGTGCGTGAACTTTCTTAAGGGCTTAGCGGGCCCTAGGGACTTCCTTTCACATTATTTGGAGTATAGTTGACTTTTGGTCAACTCTAGTTGACTTTTGGTCAACTATCTCGATTTGCATGTAGATCAAAGCGTGTAGCCTAGGGATCCCTGTAGGATAGTCCTGAGAGCTATCATACTTGGTATGAATTTTATGTTTGTTGTTTTTCTTTTACACCATTTTGCGTGTAGTGTTACCTTAGAGGTAGATAATTTAACCTCTTTAGCATGTATTTAAAAATTTTTGATTGTATGTTTTTGCCCAACTTTTGGGCATGACAAGGAATTAGAAACTTATGTGTGTTACCTTCTGATTATTTAGAAAAAAATAAAAATGAAAATGCGTGTCTTTGTAGGATTTAGCAAATTATGTGCATTACCTTTGAGGATTTAGCATGTTGTAGAATGTAAACTATATTATAAGGGAGACCACTATTGATTTGGAAACTCATTATGATTATGTTATGGTTATTGATGAGATTGGGATTTATTTGATATAGATATTGAATTTTGAATTCTCGCTATGTGAATTTTACCTTATGATAAATGCTTAAAATGAGAATTATGTAATCTTGTGATCTTTAGTAATAAAGTTAGTATGTTGATGATGATGTCCTTAAATACTAAATATTGCTTATTTCTTTATGATGTATATTTATTTCCTCGGACTACTAATATTTGAATTGAGTGTGGAGGTAAGAAACCATGGTATTTTATCCGGGGAACCAAACAAAGGGAAATGTGAACACAGTTTGAGCCAAGGTTGCGTCTAATGAAAGACAAGAACTCCTTGTTTCATAATTTTATTCGTAAATGTATTTGGATGATTGTAGAAGTGTAATCTTTTAATGTATTTCTCAATTCTTTTTGAATTTGCCTAAGTGGATATGACATGGCCTAGTGATGTGTAAATATTGTGTGTGTCATTTGACACTTGTGATTTGTACTTAAGGCCATGACATGTCAACTTGGGAATGGATGTCCACCTACCTAGATTAGTACATTACTGAATCCCCATATGCATACCTTGGATTGGGAGATGGGAGTGTGGTCACCTCATTGGAATTTCGAAATTACTCTTAGAGTGGACTCTTAGAGGGGTTGTGAAGTGTCCAGGGGTGTGTTGGGGTCATTTTTAGGTAGCCCACTTGTTATACCAATAGTTAAGGGCCATTTTAACCCTAGGATAGCCTCTAGTTGACCATGTGACCCTTCCAAAAAGTTGATTTCCCAAGTTAGACGAAAATCAACTCTTGTGAGGCTTGACTTGCATAAAACACCATTCCAAATTTGTGTTAAGACATAATTCACCTTTTTTAAGCTTCCTTCTTTTGTTCCATTTTTGGTAAGGTGTAAGAGTTTAGGGAAGAGGGACCAATTAGAAAACTTTTCTTCTCTCCATGAGCTTTCTAGTGACTTTTTAGTGGGAACTCTCCAAGTTGGAGAGTTTGAACACCCACTCCCTAACTTAGGAACATAGCTAGAGTTGGTGATCTTGGAAGGAGGGATTTGGCTAAAAAGAGAGCTCTTCTAAAAATTTCTTCCTTAAGCTTAGATTTTAGGTTGGTGGATTTTATGCAACTCTCTTTCTCTTGTAAAATTATGTGCTCTTGGAAAATGAGTGTTGTTATGTTTATGGGCTTATTGGGAGCCATGAATCTTGTTTGTTATTGTAATGCTTGATGTTTAGACAATGTCTTTCATTTTGTTTTTCCTTTGCATGTTGTTGTTAATGGGAGTATCAAGACTCACTCACCCTTGGGAGGGAAGAGTAGTCTTGGGGGTGGAGGAGTTATGATAGCCCTTGGTGTAGAGTTTGTCCTCAAGGAGGAGAGGGAAAAAGCATGGAGTATGGGTTCCATGAAGCCTCCCTCATTGTTATTTTTATTGGGGGTCATAAGGGTATGAAGTTTTTGTTACAAATGTGAAAGTAAGAGTTTTGGACAGCCATGTGAGGGCTGAGATTTTTATATTTTGGGTTGGCCTTCTCCCTTGGGTACTTGGTCCACTTAACCCCTAGAAGGATCTTTGATTGATCCATTATGTAAGCCTTTGAGAAATGGGAGTTGAATGTAAAGATCTTAATGTTCTTATGTTGTTGTTTACTGTTTGAATGTAACCCACTTTTGTTTGGTTCCCCAAGCTCGGGGGTGGTCTCATAAGAGAGCTAGGTTGGGTGGAGAGTTGCCCCATGGTTTCAAGTTTCTCCTTGTTCTTGTTTTGTAATGCAGATTTGAAGGATTGAAGTCACATTTAAGTTAGAAAGAGCTTAGAAGAAAATAAAATATAGTTGATAGTTTCTCAACATCATGTTATCTTTATGTAAAGGCTATGAGGCTTATGTTAGCCATGTAACAAAGAAAATGAGTACATTATAAAGAGCTTTAAAGGCTGAAAGTTAATCTACTTGTTAGTGGAAAGAAGTCATTTATGTAAAAGATTTTTGTTAGCTTTTAAGAAGGAAATGTATTTGAAAATCTTTAGTTGTCACTATTTGAACTTTCTTTAAATAAAAAAAGAAGAAGTTTATAGATATCTTTCATGCATAAATTTTTTTAAGCTTTTATTTAGCTACTTTCTTATAAGCGAAAAGTTCCTATGAAATGCTTATGCATAAATTTGATATTGTATTTCTACAAAAGATTGACTCTTTTACTATAGAAAAGAAATTATGAAAGTTGGATAAAATATTAACGTTACTATATTCACCTTTCAAACATTTTACATGTATTACAACTTAGATAGATTAAAAGAAATGTACTTTTATAGGAATGCATATCAAATCTATTTCATAATTTTTATTTTTATTTTTACTATGGCTATCATATTTTCAAACAGTTAGTTATAATAAAAAGAGAGATTTAAATTATGTAAGCATCCTTCTTTATCAATCTGTTTATGTTTTTCTATATGCATTCTCCTTCTATACTGGTTTTAAAATATATATATATATATATATTAAGGGGACTCCCCTTAATACCACAAGTACATGACAGAAATAAAGAGAAACAACAGAAATTTGCAAGAATAGAAAATTGGCTTCTTATTGGCTCCACAAATGTAGAATTACAAACTTCAGAATTACAATATCAAAAGCCACATGGGCATCCCTTAAAATAATCTATAGGACAAAGCCTCAAATAACCACCCAGAACTGCCCTAGAAAATACCACGAGCCTTCCTTAAATAGGCAATTTTCCACCGCCCGAAAAGGTTCTAGAAATATAGCCATTAAGGCCAACTACCCTTAGCATTTAATTATTTTTCACTTTTATTACAAAAGGGTCAACTTTAAATATTTACAAAATATGAGATTAGGTAGCCCAACTTCCGGAAGCCATAACTTTTGAACCGTAGCTCCGATTGGCTATTATAACCACTTTCTGGAAAGGGGAGATCGCGATCTATAGTGCCAAACATGTGAAGCGCCAATAAGCTAGGGGTTTGACCTCGATTCAGAGCCTCTAAGGTCCTGAAAATTGAGCTCAAAGGTTTTGCACCTTAAAATCTCAACAGTAAATCCTTAATAACTTCACCAATACAGATGATCTGGCAATGAAATTCAACTAGCATTCTTATATGACTAAGATGAACCTTCACCTAGAAAATTAGAACATTCTAAGTTCAAACGACCAACTTACTAAAAATAGTAAGTTTCCAAAAATAGCAGCTTTGTACAAAATAGCCCTTATTGAATAGAAAAACACATATTTTTTTGGGAGATGCAAGATTGCCCTTACACCCAGGATGCTCCTACATCAGACACCTAGGGTAATTTGAGAAGTGACCCTGTCACGTCTCAAGTGTGCAGAGGAAAACCAAGTTGGTCAACCTCCTCCTTTGTCAGCCATGATGAATCTTCTACAGGTCGTCCTCTCCATTTGACTAGATATTCTTCATATGTCCTGTTCCTTGTGCTTCTGCCAACATGACTATCTAGTATATCTTCAATCTCCTTGGTAGCTGAAGTAGTAGCTGGAATACTCCACTATGTTTTTGTGACCTCGCCTTCAACACCCCCTTCATGGTACTCTATCAAATCTGCAATGTTAAATACTGGTGAAATATTCAACTCAGTAGGCAAATCTACCTCATAAGCATTTCCTAAATCATGCTTCTTTAGTATCTTACATGGCCCAAAATTCTTCATTTTTAACTTGTTATATGTACCAACTGAAAATCGCTCCTTCCACAAATGAACCATGACTTCATCCCCAACCTGAAATTCTTTGTGCCTCCTTCTCTCATCTGCCTTAGCTTTCTACTATGCATTCATCTTGGCAATGTGCTTCCTCACCTCCTCACAGATGTTCTTCAAATGTTCTGCAAAATCCTCAGCTTCAACACTACTTATCTATCCTCTGTCTATCTTCCTCAACTCTGAAGCATTTCTGGGACTACTTCCAAATACAATCTGAAATGGTGATTTACCAGTGCTCCTGTTGACATAATTATTGTAAGAAAATTTTGCCTGTGGTAGAATCAAATCCCAGCCTGTTGGCTTATCTCCAACCAAACATCTCAGAAAATTTTCCAAAATCCTATTCACCACCTTTGTCTGTCCATTTGTCTATGGATGATGTGATGAGATGAACTTCAAGTCTGTCTTCAACTTCTTCCACAATGTGTGCCAGAAATATCCAACAAACTTAGTGTCTCGATATGAAACTATACTCTTTGGCAGACCATGTAGTCTCACCACTTCTCTGAAAAACAATTCAGCCACATGAATAGCATCATTTGTCCTCTTACAGGGAATGAAATGTGTCATCTTTGAAAACCTGTTAACCAAAAAAAAAATTGAATCATGTCCCCGCTGAGTCCTTGGTAAACCAAGAACAAAGTCCATACTGATATCCTACCAAGGCTTCTCTGGTACAGGTAATGGTTGATACAATCTTGTATTCTGCTTTGCTCCTTTTGCCATTTGACATAATCTACAACTATATACAAACTCCTTGACATCTTGCGGTAACTGTGGCCAACAATAATTCTTGCTAACCAAAGCAAGGGTTTTATCTCAACCAAAATTTCTAGCCAATCCTCTGCTATGCTTCTCCTTGATGAGATTTTCCCTCATAGAACTTTGTGGAATGCACAATTGGCTCCCTCTGAATAACATGCCATCCTGAATGATGAAATATAGCCACTTCATCCTCTCTAGAGTAACGGGTTATGTACAAGCTTTCCAAGCTTCACCAAAGTCAAGATCCTCTGGATACAAACTCTTGAGTTCCTTGAACCCAACCACCTTGATCTGCATCTTTGTTAGCAAAAGTTGTCTTCTGCTAAGAGAATCTACAACTCTGTTAGACTTTCCACTCCTGTGTTTCAAAACAAATGTGTAACTCTGCAAAAATTCAACCCATTTCAAATGTCTTTGATTCAACTTTCCTTGAATATTCAAATATTGCAAAGCTTGA
>MU228406.1:1582759-1592864 GCA_018584345.1 Thuja plicata
AGTGCATAACAGGATTTTTAGAAATATTAATAGCACTTGTGTTATCACAATATATGACAACTGGGTCAATGATTTCTTCCTTCATACCTTTCAGTAGTATCTTCAACCACACAATGTTAGAACAATTAACTGCTACTGTCACATACTCAATTTCAGCTGTAGATTGTGAGGTACAGTTCTATTTCTTGTTTGTCCAGGAGATCAATTTCTTTCCTAAAAGAAATACTCCACCAATAGTGCTTTTTCTGTCATCAATATTTCTAGCCCAGTCAGAATCAGTGTAAAATCTGAGTTCAAATTTGTCATTCTTTTTTTAGTATAGACCATAGTCCTTAGTTCCTTTCAAATATCTTAGAATCTTTTTGACTGCCATCATGTGAGTTTCCTTAGGATTAGCAAAAAATCTTGCAACAATTCCAACAGCTAGGGCAATATCAGGTCTGTTGTGAACAACATACTATAGTTTTCCAATCATTGACTTGTAGAGTGTTTGGTTCACTTCTTTTGTGTCATCATCTTTTGTCAGCTTCTATCTAGTAGCCATGGGTGTACTCCCTAGTTTTGACTCTTCCATTCTAAAATTTTTTAGTATCTCTTTGATATATTTAGATTGAGTGATATAGATACCATTCTTCATTTGATAAATTTGTAAGCCAACAAAGAATTTTATTTCACCAAACATAGACATCTCAAACTCAGTTTGCATCTCTATTGCAAATTTCTGAGATAACACAACTTGTCCACTAAATATGATGTCATCCACAAAAAGTTTAGATAATAATGTACCTTTTCTTTTCTCTGACTTCAAGAACAGTTTGTTGTTATCATTGGTTCTTGCAAATCCAATCTTGATTAGATAATTGTGCAATCTTTCATACCATGCTCTTGGTGCTTGCTTCAATCCATATAATGCTTTGTGCAATCTGTAAACCATATCCATGTTGTTTGGGTCTACAAAACTATTAGCTTGCTCAATATATACTTCTTCTTCCAAGATTCCATTGAGAAATGCAGATTTCACATCCATCTGATAAACTTTGAATCCCTTATAGGCTGCATATGCAAGTAAAGTTCTGACACCTTCCAATCTTGCAAATGGGGTGAAGGTTTCACCATAGTCAATTCCTTCCTCCTGTGCATAACCCTTGCATACCAATCTAGCTTTGTTTCTTGTCACTTCTCCATGTTCATTTAGTTTTTTCTTGAATACCCACTTAGTACCAATTACATTTTTATCCTTTGGCCTAGGTACAATTGTCCAATTTTTTTTCTTCTCAATTTGTTCAATTTCCTCATTCATTGCTTGTATCCAATCTTCATTTTCTAAATCATATTTTATTGTTTTGGGCTCAAATTCACATAACAGACATGTGTTATTTTTCAACTTACTTCTTGTCATAACAGTAGAATCCTTTTACCCAATGATTTGATCAAAATTATGATTTCTTAACACATATTTTGCTAGGGTAGGCTCAGTCCTTGCTTTAGGTTCATCATTTATATTTAGTTCTGGTTGATTTTGTGACTTGACATCTCCATTAGATAGCTCGACATTCACTTCTAGTTGCTCAGAAACTCCACTTTGTGACTCGACATGTGCATGTTGTTGTTTAACAGTAGTCTTAGGTAGTGAATTAGAATCTTCCTCATCTAGATATACGAATGATCTATAGCTTTTAGGCTCTTGTGTACTTTCAACTTCATTTCTTTCTGCAAACTCATCAATTCTTACATTTGCACTTTCAACAATTTTGTTAGTATTAGAATTCAAACATTTGTATGCTTTTCTTTTTGTTGAATAACCAAGGAATATGCCTTCTTCACCTTTAGCATCTATTTTTCCATTTCTATTGTCTTTCAGTATAAAATATTTGCTTCCAAATACTTTAAAATACTTTACACTAGGTGCATAACCATACCAAAGTTCATAGGGTGTAGCATCTGTACCTTTTCTTGATTTGAACTCTATTCAGTGTATAGACTGTAGTACTTACAGCTTCTTTCTAATACTTTTGTGAAACATTTTTCTCCATCATTAGTGTTCTTGCACAATCCATAATAGATCTGCTCCTTTATTTAGCAATACCATTTTGTGGAGGAGTCCTAGGTGCGGACATCTGTCTCTTTATGCCTTGGTCAGTGTAGAACCTGTCAAACTCATTAGAAATAAACTCTCCACCTCTGTCAGATCTTAATAATTTCAAACTTTTACTTGTTTCCTTTTCAACTTTAGCTAAGTACCATTTAAATAATTGGAATGCATCAGATTTTTCCTTGAGAAACATTACAGTCATCATCCTTGAATAATCATCAACAAATAGAATAAAGTATCTAGTACCACAATAGCTTCTTTCTCCAATGGGACCACAGAGATCAGTATGGACCAATTCTAGAATTTCCTCTGATACATGTGTTTTTCTCTTGAAACTAGACTTAGTCATGTTTCCTAGTTGACATTGCTTACATATAGCATTTTCAGGTTTCTTTAACTTAGGTAGCCCTCTAACCTTTTTTAGTTTACTTATGCTTACCAAGTTATCAAAGTTCACATGACACAACCTCTTATGCCATAACCAAACATCATTGTACTATGAAAACAATTGTTTCTTCAGATAAATCTAGATAAAATAAGTTACCTTTAGTCTGATCACCACTTCCAACTAGTTCTCCAGTAGAATCATAGATCTTTGCCTTTCTGTGATGGAATTCAACTTTGTAACCAGAATTGTTCAACTATGCAACACTCAACAAATTGTATTTTAGATCATCAACCCAATACACATCATCACATATGATTTTGTTAGTTAGATTAATCAATCCATTACCTTTGATAAGACATGGTGAATCATTACCAAATTTTGCATATCCTCCTTTACATTGGTTTAAGGTTTCAAAATTATCTTTGTCACCAGTCATATGATGGGAACAACCAATGTCAATGATCCAACAATAATTTTTGCTCCTATAAGAGATTAGTGCAGTTTTCTCATCATCATCATAATCTTCTTTCATTGCAACATAAACAACTTCTATATCACTATCATCAGAATTATCAGTGTCATTGTCAGAAGTTTCTTCAGCAATATAACAAGATTTCTTACCTTTGTCTTTATATTCCTTATATTTCCTAAAGTCTTGGTCATCCTTTTTGTCTTTGTATTATTTGTATTTGTTGTCCCTTCTTTCATCTTTTTCATTTTTATTCGGACATCTAGGAGCTATATGACCAACTTTGTTGCATGAAAAACAAATAATAGGAAGTTTACCTCTGTATTTTGTTTTTCCTCTGGAGAGCCTTTTTGCCATGAGTGCTTCAAGTTCTTCAAGATCATCATCAGAAGTGTCACTATCATTGTCCACATGTTTCTTTCCTTTCTTAGATTTATTGAGAACCAGCTGTGATCTAAAAGCAAAATCAATCCCTTGTAGACTATAACTGTCATAATTTGACATTTCAAATGCAGTGAGTCTTCCTATCAAATTTTCCAGATTCAAATTATTGTTAGGAGTACATCTCAATTCTTGAATTTAAAAAACTCTAAAGGCATATACAGGAAGTAAAGTTCTCAGTACCTTTCTCATAATGGTGTTCTCATCAATAGTTCCATTAGCCCCTCTAATGGCATTTACAACTTGTTTTATTCTACCATAGTACTGAATGACATTTTCACCTTCTTGCATTTTCATCTCATCAAACTTACCTCTTAGAATTTCTTATTTATCTCTCAACACATTTGTGTCTCCACCATAGACAGTTACAATTTTGTCCCACATCTCTTTTGCATTTATACAGTTCTTTATATCATCAAACTCTGAATAGCTCAATGAGGAGGCGATCTCCAACATTGCCTGATTGTGCTCTTGCTTTTCTCTTAGTTGTACAACTAAGAGAGGAGTAGAAGGTGGTACATAGGCATGTTCAATAAGTCACTTAGCATCATCTCCAATGCCAGCCAAATGTAGTTCATCAAGCTCTGCCATGTAGGGAAGCTTGGGAACCTCCTTATACATCTTGATCTTTTCGCTCCAAGTACCTTAAAACTATTTTCTGGAGACCAATGCTCTGATACCAATTGTTAGAATGAATTTAGAATAACTAATAGGGGAGGGGTGTATCAATTATCCTCAGGTCCAAATGTAGAAAATAAAACTTTCTATACTTTAGATCTACTCTGCAGCAGTAGCATAAATCAACAACTTTAATCAAGCAGTTTACTGTCAATTGAAATTAGCTTATAGTAACATAACAGTAAAGAAAACCATAAGAATTCACACAAGTTGACACAAGTATTTAACGTGGAAACCCAATATGAGAAAAACCACCAGTAACATGCTACCAAGTTTTCACTCTTCTAAAGTGATGCATTGTGAGGAGCCAACCCTATTAAAGGTTACAATAACACACTACTAGGTGTGACCTGGTTAAAGGATTTAATCACCCTATCAGGAGTGGCCTTGTTAGAGGACTTAGAACATTCCAATTTGAATGTCACCTTGTTAGAGGATTTATACAAATGCCTATTAAGTCAACCTTGTTAAAGGATTTAACTCATACAATCGTAAGAAAGTAATTAGCAGTTGTGATCTGGTACATACAACTTACTTTGCAATTCAGATACAATTATAGCTCTGATGTTAACTTACTGGATAGCCTGCATTTTCATTTCAACCTTCTGATCTGCTTGGAAATTTGTCAAGAAATCACATATGCAACACTCTACTTCTACCTTTTTCCTTCTCTGCTAGATCATGCCAAATAGTAAATCAACTATGCAAACCCTTTTGTATACACATACATTCTTCCACACACAATGAATAACCCCTGAGGTTATCATATACCTCTCTATCTAGGTCAGATAAATCTTTTGTCACTTAAACAATATTGTAGATCTTAGGTTAGGTCAGATCCAACAGATCATCCCATCTTTACATTACATTTACTTCTCCAAAGTAGTCTCTAATTAAATCTTGAAACCATGCATTAATTATGGTTACCCATACATTAAATGACGTGGATCAATCTTTAATTAACATTACATATCCCAATAAAATCAACTAAGTCATTCAGAGATCTCAAATCTCATCATTAATCCAATTACTATAAGTCAGCCAACATCACTATTTCCACTCGACAATTTCAATGGTGCTCGACATTGAGCAACTTTTATCGTCATAAGCAACTTTACTCAGCACAAGCAACTTTACTCGGCACAGAACAACCAAAAAAACTGTCTTTGAAAGATAAACAACAAATTACTTTGCCAGAGTGCCAACTAATCAAGTACCCTTTGAATTTCCTTAACTCAAGCATTCACTTGGTCTTCTTGTTAAATCTTCTTCATCAACAATAGATATGGTACTCAAATAGATAACAATAGTCTCACCAGTAAAGGTTTGACATCAATGACAAAATAAAAATTGCTTGCAATGTCAATTTCCAACATATATATGGACGACTTTACTACATTTAGTGTCACCTTTGAGGAAGCCCTTAAGAATTGTGAAAGAGTACTAATCAGATTTTAGGAACACAGCTTGTCTCTCAACAGTGAGAAATGCTTCATGATGATGCAAGAAGGCATAGGGCTGGGAAATTTTATCTCCAAAGCTGGAATCTAGGTAGATCCTGCAAAAATAGAGGTAATTCTCACACTACCTATCCCTACAAAGAAAAATGATGTTAGATCTTTCCTAGGACATGCTGGCTACTATTGAAGGTTTATCCAAAATTTTATTCAAATAGCTAGTCCTCTGTATACTTAGCTTACCAAAGAGGCTGAATTTGCTTGGACAAAGGAATGTGATGAATCCTTCCTGCAACTTAAGTCACTATCGACAACTGTACCCATACTTAGGGGCCCTGACTGGTCTTTACTATTTCACATTCATACATATGTTTCAGCCTATGCAATAGGTGTTGTCCTAGGACAAAATTCTAGTAATCTAGAGAATGCAATTTACTACATTAGCAAGAGCCTTCATGGAACATACTTAAACTTTACAGTGACTAAGAAAGAATTATTAGCAGTAGTTTATTCTCTTAAAAAATTATGTCATTATATAACTGGTTACCCCATCTTTGTTCATACTGACCATGCAACAATTAAATATCTCATGAACAAACTTGCCATCACATGCAGGTTAGTAAGATGGCTTCTTCTTTTGTAGGAATTTGACATTACCATCATTAACAAGCCTGAGAAGGCAAATGTGGTAGCTGATTATCTATCCATAATCCACCATGCTGAAGAAGATACTACTCTGATAGATGATGCATTTCCATATAATAATTTATTTCATATTTCTACCCAAAGTCTGTGGTATGCTGATATAGATAATTACATTGTAGCTAAAAAAATGCCAACACATTTCTCTTATAAGGATAGAAAACTACTTGTAGAGAAAAGCTTCAATTTTTCTTGGATTGATAACATACTATTTTACACTGGACTTGACCAAGTGATGCAAAGATGTGTGCAAGAAGATGAGACATATAACATTCTTCATGCATGTCATAATGAGCCATGTGGGGGACACTTTGCAGAAACAACCTAGCAGATTTTAACAACTGAATATTACTGGCCTACACTTCACAAGGATGCAATGAGCTACATAAGGAAATGTCACAAATGTCAAAGAATGGGCCGACCAACCAGATCAGATGAAATGCCCCTCAATCTATAGCTGGTGGTAACTCCATTTGACAAATGGAGCATGGAATTAATTGGCCCAATAGACCCTCCATCCAACAGGAAGTCTTACATCCTGGTGTGCACTGATTATCTAACCAAATGGGTTGAAGTAAAAGCCATGAAGCATGCCCAGGATCATAAGGTTGCGGAATTTTTGTATGATGAAATTTTCACCAAATATGGAGTGTCAAGAGAACATGTTATTGATCAAGGTGCTCAATTCACTTCCAATCTAATTATAGAAATCATGAAAGAATATAATATCAAACATCAGAAGTCAAGCCCCTATCATCGTCAGGCCAATGGATAGGCTGAAGTTATAAATCAGGAAATTGAAGCCATATTAACAAAAATAGTTCATTTTCATTGCCAAGATTGGAGCAGAAGACTATCAGAAGTCATTTGGGCATATAGAACAACTTTGAAAACCACCACAGGGTTCACTCCATTTGAGCTATTATATGGAAAAGCAACAATGTTACCCATTGAACTTGAACACAAAACTTTATGTAAAACACTGGAGTTAAATGTTAATCTTCCTGTAGCAGAGAAAGAGCGATTTCTACATCTCAATTCCTTAGATGAAATGTGAAAATCTTCTCTAGAGCGCACTGAAATAGTTCAGAAGAAAAGGGAAAAGTGGCATGATTCACATATTAAGAGAAAATAGTTTGCAGTTGGTGATTGGGCATTACTATATGATTCCAAATTCAAAGAAATACCAGGGAAGCTGCAGAAAAGATGGCTGGGGCCATATGAAATAAACCATGTCTTCACCAATGGAGCTATCCAGTTGACCATAATTGATCTAGTACACTTCAATATATCAGTCAATGGACATCAGCTAAAGTTGTATCACCAGCCTCAAACAAAAGAAGACTTCCTACAACAATTCCAACAACAAGTTTCAAAAGAGCAACAGGTAACACTGCTTGCAGCAGAGGGTGTAAATGTTCTTCTTGGATCTCTTCAATAGAATTCCATCGAGCATGTCCATAATAAAAAAATTTGTGTTTACATGAAGTCCATTTCTCCATTCACTTTCTAATTCTTCTCTCCAACTCATCTTTATCTTCCATCCACCCACCTTCCACGTCATCACCATTTTCCTTTCTTTGCTTCAAATAAGAGCCAAGTACACTAACACAAGCCACCACCACTATCGTTCCACTCTCACAACCTTTTTCTGGCACATGCAATGATTTAATGATAGGTACAAGCTTTTTAATCTTTTTTCCATTTTTAGCACATAGATTTTGATGATTATATCTAGTACTGCAATAAATGTATCATTATGGTAGTAAGCCAATTCCATACCTCATACCAAGTATGCCAAGTGAAGATACTTGTCAATGTTTTTTAGGGGCCAAGGAAGTGTATTAATTCCTAAAATTTCATTTCTATTTACTCCTAAAATATTTAACATCACCTCAAATCTGTATTTTGCCTTTGTGTCATTAAAATCCCATTGCTATATCACACAGCTGTCATACCTTTATTCCCAAATTATCTCTGACTGTCATAATTGATGTGACTTATAATTAAATTATGTGGCAACCTGCAGTAAGGGATATAATTTCTCTTGTTAAAGTACATCACCATTGTTCATGTTAAGAATAACAGAGGAATTTAGAGGAAAGCCCATAGTTTTTAAATGAGTCAAGAAGGAATAAGGCATTTATGAGAGGGAATTTTGAGAGACATGAGCCAATAGTACATGGTTTTTTAATTTCAGATGTTGAATTAGTAATGAGGTTTAATGCATGTGGCTAGTTAGGGTATTTATTGAAGTTAATAGAGTTTGATGAAGACGCATCATCTAAATTTGCAAACACATTTTAGGTAGGGCAAGCAACTGTATGGGGAAAGGCAGTGGTCACCACACAAGAATGAATAACAGAAGTTACTAGGTAACCAATGGTTGGAGAACACTACCCCAATGTCCATGATGCCAAATCAGCAAGGGCCCAGTTTACCCTACCAAGTGACCCTCCTCTGGAGATTACCAAGCAAGGGTGCAAAAGAATGTCTATCCCTCCACCATATAATGAATTGGCAACACATATTATCAAGTATTTAATATTTGAAGGAAGATTTTACAATTTGCACGCACATCACTTTAAATTACTTAGTTACATAAGGCATAATCTTCCAATGAATGTCTCCCAATTTCTTGTACAATATGCTATGCATCAGTGTTGAGGAGACCTAGAAAGGAAATATCAATTCTATCACCCACCATGCCCTAATTAAATTTCTAATAGAAAGATCTCTTAGGGATGCCTCTCCCTTGGCATGGTCATAATTTTTCCAGCATAAAACCCTACAACCTCAAGTTAACCCTAGTGTGCAATCTGGCCATGATGATGCACTACCAATTGACCCAGTTGTTGAGCAAGATACCCATCGGGTAGAAACTTAAAATCTACAAGAAAGTATGCCTTTACCTGCTCATGAGAGAAATATACCTACTTCTACCCAAACAAAAGGAAAACATAAATTAGAGGGAGAAACTTCCATTCCTACAGTCAAGCCACAAACCCCTACAGCCTCAAAGGGGAAGAAAAGGAAGTTGTTTCCTACAACAGTTACTCTTGCAACAGAGAAACCAAAGAAGTTTATTAAGAAAAAGGCTCTGGATATTGAAGAAACCCCTATGCGAAGAAGCCCTAGAATGAGAGGAAAACTCCCTACAGTATCCTTAGAAAGCAAACCTGTTTCCCCCAAGCAATTTGATGAAGAGCCTCATGTACAAATTATTCTGGATGATTCCCCAAATCAGTCTGAAATTCCAGACATTCCTCAAAATCTAGAAAATACATGTGAAGCTGAACCTAATGTCTACCAAAATAGCCCCCAATAAATCCATCAAGATATCTCAGGTAGCAATGAGGAGAATTCCTTAATAACCCATCAGTCAGCCTACTTAGAGACTGCCCTAGTTCCCTATAAAAGAAATTGGTTAGCAAGTTTCTTAGAGTAGTCATGGAAGGAACATTGGAGGAAAAGTAACCAAGTAGAAGATTGTGGCCTAATCACCTTATAGACGTTTCTTTTTGGATTACATAATAAGTATGTGTTGACAACAACCTTATGTGGGGAAGAGAAAAATAAAATGAAGAAAGTAATAACAGAGCAAGGGGAAGAGATTGCAAATTTAAAAGAGTAATTGACAAGACAAAAACAAAACATGGGTCATGCCCTTAAGTTGGTTGATCAAATAATTACCTGTAGGCCACCTCCTAGAGTTTATGCCATATGTTTGAAAGAAAAATTCCTCTTGTTCCAACTAATTATGACCATTAAAGATATAGACTCTGAGTTTAAATTAGCTCAAGAATTTTATTGCCTATACCAGACCCTTCCCTCATGGAAACATAATTTACTTTGTGAACTGTATATATATATATATA
>MU228406.1:1592983-1610909 GCA_018584345.1 Thuja plicata
CCTGAAGGCATTAATGTACTGGATGCACAATGATGCCAATTATGACAGATAGCTAGAAAATTATAGGGAACGGGAGAAAATAGAACCATTGCCATTGAGAGTAGAGAGCAGCAAACTAGATATACTCCTGAGAGATTGGCTCAATCTTACCTATAAAAAAATCAAAGAGGAAACAAGGGATAAATTTTTTGGGATCAGAACAGAGGTCTATGTAGAGTATGATGACATGTCTTACTTTGTCTTTCAGAGAGCCCTGACTGGTGCTAGAAGTAGTTGTAGTAGATTACCCAAAGAATTTAAGAAGTTAGAGCCACACAACCCTATCAACCTCCAAGAAGCTATTCACAGAGCACTGAAATACATGCAGCTGGGTAGATAAATTAGACAAGAACTCTGGTGTCCAATCACCATGTAGCCACCAATGCTCCTTTGGCCCCCGTATGACATCAATGCTGACAGGCTTGACTGACTGCAGGAGGATCACAGAGTGGATGTATGGGAGAAAACAATGGATTTCTATTAAACCTTCAAGAGCAAGAGGTGAGGAAGGATAGAGGTTGGCAATTTTTGAGAAACTACTAGAAGGTGCAATGCTTGAGGACAAGCATTCAAATTACCACGGGGTAGATGATGAGACGATTTACTATCTCTATTATAATAATCTTTATGCTTTATTTTTAAGTATTACCAAAACATTTTTGAACTTATAATTAGTTGAACTTATGTCAAAGTACAGTTAGAACCATTAAACCCATGGGTAGATAGTTATGTCATGCTTTCCAATATTATATATATTGTAGTTTTTCATATAGCAATCAGAATGTGTGTTCTAATATTTGGATCAATTTGATTAAGTTTACTTGTATGAATATCTTTGCATGATAACTAACCTGCCAGGAAGTAGGAGCCACTTGAGAGTGGTTGATAGAATTTAAAGAGGACATTGAAGACCAGCTGTGATGGGTAACCATCATGGCACCCGAAGACATAGTTACTACAAATCAGGAGCCACTATTCCAAAAATGCAGGAATGTAGTGCTTCTATATTCCCTCCATGCTCCTATCATGTTGACTTGGTCGCCCAGACTTCATTGCATATTTTATGGGCTAGTACATTTCCTTTTTCCTCTCTGGTGTGATTTCAATTAGATCTTTCCTTTTCTATTTTAGAATAAAGTGTCAATCCTCTATTTAGAGGGATTGGACTGTTAGTTTGTAAGTTCTTGAAATTTTGGAATACATTGTTATGTTGCATCTTGCAAAGCAATTTCATTTCCAGTTTTATGTATCATTCTTATGTAATCAGTTTTTGAAATATAATGAAATGACTTTTGGTTCATCTTCTGTGTTAATAGATTAGTAGAAGCTAACCAAGGGGGCCAACTTGGGAGGTGAATTATAGTAGAGTAGAGTAGATTTAGTTTTAGCATTCCCAACATTCTAGATAGAAGATTATAGTTTCTTTCTGCAACGTTGTACTTTGTGAATGTTCCTACAACACCTACAAGGATAGTTATAGTGAATACTCTAGGTTGAAAGAATAAGCTTAAGTAGACTTTGCAATTTGTAGCATTCATTTCAGTAAGGAGTAAGTTTGTTTCCTTTCCTGCATCTCTAGCATAGATTCCTTTCATGTATTTTACCTTCTTGCAACATAGGTAGGATGACTCTTTAAGGGACTTAGTGCAAATACAGTGTCGTACCATTTCAAGTATACATCCCTGGGTTGACAAACTAAATTCACCTCATTGTGGGAGAATTAATCCTTAGATTGAATGAACTATTCCTAAGAGAGGCTTTGGGCACAGTTACTAAGCACCTATTGTGAGGTGGTTCAGTGATGACCTAGGACAATCACCTCTCATATAAGAGAATATCCATAGCCAAAACATAAATATTTACAAGGAAATATTGTTTTGGAATAAACAAATGCCACTAATCTAGGGAAAGTAGATCCTTAGACAAAGAGAAAAGAAGGAAAACCTTTCCCCCTAGGGATGAAATCAAGGGATACCTCAATCAGATCAAGATATACATTAACAAACAGATATCTTTGCAAAAAAAATGTCTTATAAAGGATATCATGAATACTAGAAGAGAGCTATGGATGATTATGAGCAAAGGAAGGATTTACCATAATACAAAACCATAGGGATAAAATATAAAAAGAATAACCAATTAAGCTCAAAAAAAAATATGCTAAGAGCATAATGGATCCTAGAAAAATGGAAGAAATACCTCTTGGCCCCCAATGAAGAGACAAGAGGGAGAAAGATCTATATTATTGAAGAACAGGGGGTATTCCTCAGATGGAAATTATGAAGAAATTGTAATACTACAAAAGAGTGAGATATAATTCCTAAAGAATCTCTTTCTCTAACATACATCTTGAAATGCACAAAATCAACAAGTAAATGTGTATTACTATAATGAAAAGGACATTTGTACTTGGAGAGAGAATCTTTCAACATAGGTTTAAATATTTCTTTCTTAGAATTCATTAACTAAACATATACCTTCTTAGCCACATCTTGAGGGGTATCAGGGTAATCTAAGGAAGGTGTTGGAAGGACATGAAGAAGAGGGCGATGATCAAAATCAATGACCTTAAATTGAGATAGCAGAAATCTTAGACCATGTCTATCTTGTTTAGGGGATAGATGAATCAAATATTTAATAACATGTTCATTAACACTAAGCCCTAAATCCTTATAACCTTGTTTAGCCACCATATTGTATCATGTAGTGTACATATCTTGTAAATCTTCTACAAGAGGTATTTTTTACGGTGATCATGAGAAAATGTTGTGTAAGGAAGAATGATAGGTTTAAAAGAAGTTTCTTTGCTCTTCCCTTTAATATCATCATGGATCAAATAAGAAGGGGAAGGTAAATAAAAAAATTCTTGCACATATGCATCATGAACCATAGTTTGAGCCCCATCATAAGTGTGGGAAGAACTAGGGATAGAAGATGGAGAAATAGGAGTGAGAATATTAGGAATTGGATTAGGAAGTATAGGATTAGGAAGATTAGGAACTAGATTAGGAAGGATAGGATTAGAGATTAGGAAATGGGGTATCATCTACCGAATTATCTACATAATCCAAAAGAGCAATAAGTCTGTTATACACATTCTTAATGAAAGTTTTGAAAGTAGGAAGGCTAGTATTAGTCAATCTCGTAATAGCTTAAGAAAGTGAACCATGAAGAGTGACAAACATAATGAAATGGATGATACTCTCATAAAAATCATAAGTAATATAAAGAGATGCTAAGAGAATATTAATGAGGAAAATAATTATACCCCAAAGAATCTTAAATATGTTCATAGTGAATGAAATTGAAGAAATTTTTTTTGTATTTTTATGAGTATGTAGATTTTTTTGTATTTTAAAATGCAAGAGCATAAAAGAAAACTAATTTAATATGTATGCAAAATCTAGTCTCTAAGGAAAAGAGGCAAAGCATCTAACACCAAAAAGAAAGAGTTGTCTATTGTCGGTTCACCAAAATGTGTGGCCTCCTAATCCAAGACAAGGAGATCCCAATTGATTAATTGAAAGGAGACGATTAATGCAAAAAGGAATCAACTAGTTATGGATAAAGATCAAAAGGGGGGATTTAATTTCTTAATTTTAAAGTAAATCAATAGATCTGAATTTCTTAAAACCTTAAGTGAAAGGAAATATTTGTCTTGGAAGTAAGCAGATGTAGAAATACCTATTTTATGATGTTTGTAGTGAGTTTCAGGAAATTCTGCAACCGAATCTGGAATAGAAACACAAAAATGGAGAAAAACCCAGAAATATTTTCCTTTTCTGAGACAGGTTGACCTTGACCCAAATTTGAGGTCACAATTGTACCCCTTTATGTTGACCTTTACCTTCACTTCTCCATGGAAAATATATTCATGGATCCTAAAAGTTGGCCAAAAAGGGTATCTGAATCTTCTCTGTAATTCACTATCTTGTACCTGTACCTTCAAGAAAAATGGTTTTGTCTTTTAGGGGAGGGGTTTCCCTTAGTCAAACCCTGATTTAGGAATTAACCTTGAAATCAATAATTGAAATAGAGAATGTTAGAAAGTAGTAGAAGTAGGACTAAAAACGAAGCTATGATGCTCAAATATATATGCAATTATATTTTGAATGCAAAACAAGTATGTTAATATGAAATCTTGGACTCAACATTAGAAGTCATAAATATAAATAAAAACCTCCATGATTGTATGCTTGGAATCCACCTTCAAGGAAGAATGAATTAATCTTGGGGATGCACAAAGGATTTTGAAGGAAGATCATAACACCATGATGGATAGATCTAGGGTTTGAATGATGAATCTTGAATGATTGAACCAAATCCCATCAAAGGATTGAATGATTGAATCCTTGATCCTCAATGGAGAACTTGAGAAGAATTTAAAACCATGGATGCTTGAAATTATAATATAATGTATTTATCTCCAAGTAGATGATTCTTTTCCTTTTTCCGTCTTAGCTTACTTAGTCCTTAAGTGCTTCAAGTCTTAGAGAAAATGAGAGGAGAAAGCTTCCTTATATACAAATCTAGGGAACAATCTTATAGAGAGGCCTACATAGGAGAATTAAATTAAAATTAGATCAATACCCCTATAAGTGGTCCTATATTAAATATCTTTTAAGATTCGTTACATCGGAACACAAAATAGCTGACCCAAAAGTGGGAAAATGAACTTTTGAGTTTCTCTTGGTAGCCGACAAACTTTCCAATAGAAAAGGGGGACCTGGGTCAAGGTCAAGGTCGACCCTGACCTAGGTCAAGGTTGAGCTCGACCTTGACCGAGGTCAAGGTTGAGTTCGACCTTGATCTAGGGGGTCAGGACCCCTCGAAAGTGTTCTAGGTGAGGTAAACAGTGCCCAAAGAGGCCCAATTAGAGTCCTAAATAGGCACAAAAGATGGAGAAGGGGAAGAAATGAGAGGACAACATCATGATGGCCCAAAAAACCCCATAAGTAGGGATAAACTATCTTAACATGGAAGTGCTTCCATTTTAAGACAATACACTAAGTATGATAAGGGATAAAGTTCTTCTAAAGAAAAATTCAAACACTATGCTAAACAATGTAAAGAGATCATAGAGGAGGTAAGGAAGATTTATAAAATTGAAGCCTTGATTGTGAAAAATAATAGCTAAAGGTTTTGTTAAGTATGAATGAAAGTTGTTGGTCTCACTGAGAGGGGGTGAATAAGAAAAATCAAAACTTAAATACTTAAAACTAAACTCATTAATTCACTTGATAATAGTGAATACAATAAATAACTCAATATTTCATAAGAAACAATACATCTCATATATATAAATCAATCATTCAAACTTAGCAACATCAGATTAAACATGTAAACATCATATATAACTTTTTTAACCCATGTTTTAATGAGGAAACCCAATTTGGGAAAAACCTATGTGGGAATTGTAACCCACAATAAAATGTACCCTTCTAAAGTACACTAGGTTAAGAACTTATCCTATTAAAGATTATAAACACATTTTCTAAATGTGATCCTTTTAGGGGATTTACCTTGGATCTATTAAGATCTTCACCCTGTTAGGAGTGGCCTTGCTAGAGGTCTTTAAACACTCTTTTGGAATGTCACCTAAGTCTAGGTTTTACATATAGGACTATTAAATCTACTCGGGTTAGAGATTTATTTATTACAAATATTAATAAGAAATAATAAACTTTGATCTGTAAATATACCAACTACCTTTTCTTGTATCAGATCCTTTATGCTCAATTGAATACTAACATCACATACTCCATTAAGCTCTTTCTCAGACTGTAGATTCTTCAATCTTTTTCTTTGTTCTTCTCCGTAAATGTTGTTCTTCAGCTTCTTCTTCTTCTCTATTCAATTCACTAGCATCAATTCACTCTATGTATTTCTCATTCTTTATATAGACATACTTTTTCCTCTTAATCTCCTTAATTTTATTTTTCTTCATTTGCACTCATTCGTTCGATCATCTTCTTCATATTTCTCAACTCGATAAACCATTTCACTTTTGCCTCATAACTTGTAACTTTTCTTGGAACTTGCATAATTTGTTTAACCACTTGATCTTTGCCTTAGATCTTCTTCTTGACTTTTACCATTTGTAGATATTGTAACAAACTTCATTCATTCATTTCCTCACCTAGCTCATCATCACTTCACATTAAATTTGATTTCTTCATCATTTGATATCAGTAATTGTACTCGATAAAACTTTCTTTGTAACTCGGTAACTGACTTCATTCACTAATCGATGTCTAACTCATCTTTGGTGCTCGATTCTCGGTAACTGTAACTGACTCACATATTATTCTACCAACTGACTCAGTCTATCCTGGTAAAGTAACTCTTTCAGTCAAAACTTAATTCATTGTAGCTCCTGAATTGATCAATCAGATGTACAGATTTGATAACATCAAATATATATTTGAAAACAACCAAATCATCATTAGTTCATCATTGTTTGATCTATATTTTCCACCTATTTAACTTCTCCTCTTAATATATGGTAACATAATAAAAATCAATTAATCAATTTGTTGACATAAATGTCAAAATAATAAGTAACCTAACCATTTCTACAATCATGATACTCGGGATCACTTGGTCTTCATCATCTCCATCAGATATTCACTAGTTAATCAATAATCTCCCTCTTTGGTATTGATGGAAACCACTATAACAATGTTATATAAATTTATGATGGAATCTCTCAAATATATAAATGTACTCCCTCTAAGTTGATATATTTGTTTCCACTTTGTGATATTTCTGATCTGAAACTCCCTCTTGGATAAATCTTTTGTTTCTCTAACATACATTCTTAATCTCCCTCTTGGATAAATGTCATCAATTCATTATTCTCCCTCTTTGACAAAATTTTTGAAAAATTCATACTCTTGAAAAATTGTTCAAGTAGTGGATTATACCTTACATGTACTCATAAAACATTACATACAAAAATATTTTCACAACTTCAGGAATCACTTAAAGTGTCATTCTAAAATCAATTCAGAAATAGATATTCTAATGAAATATAAAATTATGCAACATGCCTCATGATCTTTAGTGAATATTGGATAGGGGAGTAACCCCTAATTTACATCTAAGATACTCAAAAGCATCTTTAGGCAGTGGCTTTGTAAAAATATCAGTCAATTGTTCTTTTGAATTCACATATTCAAATTTCACATTCTTCTCTTGAAATTTTTCTCTCAAGTAGTGATACTTGATAGAAATGTGCTTGGTCTTTGAATGTATAAATAGGTTCTTTAATATATTAATAACACTTGTATTATCACAAAAATCGTAACCGGACCTGTGATCTCTTCTTTCCTACCTTCAAGTGATTGATTACATACTATGTTTGAACAATTCATAGCAGCAACAACATATTTATCCTCAACAGTAGACTCTGAAATACAACTTTGTTTCTTTCTCTACCATGTAACCAATATTTCACCTAGAAAGAATTCCTCTCTACTAGTTTTGTTTGTTATTTTGTGTACCTATTGTCTACAACATAACACTTCCATAGTTCATTATATTAGTGAAAAACAAGAGTTAGCAAGCATATCAATCATTAAAATTGACCTATTGCTTCTTATCTAAGAAGAGTGTGAAGAATTATATAATTTCCCTTAGATTATGCATTAATTAGTGACATATACAACTTAGAATGGAAGATTTTAATGCTTTTAATCTAAATTCTTAAGAAATGTTCATTTTAAAGCTCCAAAATGAAAGATTATAACAATGCTATGAAAATGAGAGCTAAAATGTATTAAGATCTATGAAAATAAGAGCAGCAATAAGTTTGCCAATTGAAATCTCAAATTAGGGGCCCATTGAGATTAAAATTCATTCCACTTATAGAAGAATTTGGTGAATGAAAAATTAGGATTGAAAGTGGAAGAGAGGTGGAGATTGAATCTTTGGTGATCCATGTGACGTGATCCAAGTGATTTAACTATCATTGGCTAGGGATTTGACTTTCCATTTTTGCAAATGGAGTTGTAATTAGGATTTATTTAATTATTTTTTATTAATTACTTTAGCCATGTTTTTTATTTGTTTTTTTGATTGAATTGAATTGAATTGATTTGATTTAATTGGCTAAGGAAATTAATGTAATTTAGCGATTAAATCACTTAGGAGATTAAATTTGATTTAAATTAATTATGCCAATAAATTGAAGAATTGTCTTGACATAATTAGGGATATGATCACACTTAGGTAAAATAGGGTCTATGGTCAAAGCAGACCAAGTTAGGGTGGTTACACTAGTACTTTTTCTATTATCAACATTTCTATCCCAATCTGCATGAGTGTATACCTATAGATCAAAATTAATTCCTTTTTTTTACAATAAACCAAAATCTTATGTGCCTTTCATATATCTCAAAATTTGTTTTATTGTAGACATATGTGTTTCCTTCAAATTAGAAGAAAATCTTGCAACAATTCCAACAACGTGTGCTATATCAAGTCTGCTATGAACAACATACTACAACTTAACAATCTTGGATTAGTAAAGAGTACTAGCCACCTCTTGTGTTTCATCCTCTTTAGATAATTTATATCCAGTAACCATTGGTGTTCCATTAGGTTTGGAATCTTCCATACCAAAAGTTTTAAGAATATATTTGATATATCTTGTTTTTATAATATAGATTCCTTGAGTAACTTGTTATATCTATAGACCTAGAAAGAAATTAATCTCTCCTATCAATGACATCTCAAACTCTTTTCTCATTTCATCAAAAAATCCTTTGCATAAAGTGTCCAACAAAAGTTTTAGCAATCAAAACTCTATTCTCATTGTCACATTTCAAGTAAACATTATTGTTATCACTTATTCTTTGAAATCTTATTTTGGTCAGATAAGAGTGCAATCTCTCATACCATGCTCAGGGTGCTTTTTTCAAACCATATAAAGCTTTATGTAACTTAAATACCTTATTCTTGTTTGTGTTCTCAATAAATCCTTCATTTTTCTCAATGTATACTTCCTCTTCAAGTATCCCATTAAGACATGCAAACTTAACATCCATCTGATATACCTTGAATCCTTTGTAAGAAGAATATGATAGATGTATTCTAACCCCTTCCAATCTAGCAACAGGTGCAAAATTATCTCCATAGTAATTTCCTTCTTCTTTTGCATAACCTTTGTAAACCAATCTAGATTTATTTCTGATAACTTCTCCATGCTCATTCAGTTTGTTTATAAAAATCTGCTTAGTACCAATAACATTTTTGTCTTTGGGCCTAGGTATTAATGTCCATGTCTTTTTTCTCTCAGTATGATCATACTCTTCTTTCATTTATTTTATCCAATCCTTATTATCTAGCGTGTCCTTAACTCTCTTAGGCTCAAATGTAGATATCAAACATGTATTCTCTCTTACCTTGCTTTTTTTCATCACTCCTGCATCCTTATTTCAAATAATCTTGCTTGGGGAATTGTGCCTTCTCACATACTTTGCCAAAATAGGTTCGCTAGCTCTCTGTTCTTCAATATCAACATTTGGTTTTGGAACTCCTTTTTCATCTTCCTCCTCTATAGATGATCTCGGTAAGGTATTAGGGGCATCATGTTGTACATAGACAAAATTCTCATAATATTCAGGTTCCTTCTTACTATCTTCATCATTCCTTTTTGCAAATTCATCATTTCTTACATTTGTACTTTCCACTATTTTTTTACTAACCTTGTTCAAACATTTGTAAGCTATACTCCTTATAGAATATCCTAATAATATCCCTTCTTCTCCTTTTGAATCAAACTTTCCTTCTCTAGAATCTTTTAGAATATAGCATTTTCTCCATAAAATATTAAAGTAATGAACATTAGGTTTTTTTTCATACGATATTTTGTAAGGTGTCTTGTTGGTACCTTTCTTCATTTGTACTTGATTTAGTGTATAAACAATAGTACTCACAAATTCCCTCCAAAAGTCCTGTGAAACTCCTTTTTCAATCATTAGTGTCCTAGCACAATCGACAATAGATATGTTTCTTCTCTCAGCAATCTCATTCTATTTTTGTGTCCTCATTTCTGACAACTGTCTCTTAATTCCATTCTCATTACAAAAATGTTAACTCATCAGAAGTAAACTCACCTCCTCTAAAGAATCTCAGACATTTCAATTGTCTTCTAGTTTATTTTTCAACTCGAGCCTCATATCACTTAAACATTTGAAATGCATCATATTTTTCTTTTAAAAACATTACAGACATCATTCTAGAATAATCATCCACAAATAAAATAAAATATCTATCTCCATTTTACTTTGTGTCCTCACGGGTCAACATAAATCAATATGAACTAAATCCAAAATTTATTGTGTAACATAAGTCTTGCTTGAAAAGATAGATTTAGTCATCTTACCCATCTGACATTCTCTACACATATCATTTTCTAGTTTTTCAAATCTCGATAGTCCTCTTACTCTAATCTTCTTACTCATTTTGATTAAGTTGTCAAACTTAACATGAAAATGCCTTTTTTTCCATAACTAAATATATTCAACTTTAGCAAATAGGCAACTCTTCATAGAACTATCAAGATAAAATAAATTACCTTTAGATTGTTCTCCAGTAGCAATCAGATTTCTCTCCTCATCAAATACTTTCATATTTCCATATTGAAATTTTAGTCTATGACCTGTATTATTTAGCTTTGTAACACTCAGGAGATTATACCTTATTCCTTCAAGGCAATAAATATCATTACATCTTGTGTTATTCAGTAGAATTATAGATCCTTTTCCTTTCGCAGGATATGGAGCATCATTACCAAATCTTACATAACCTCCATCATGCTTTTCCAAGGAAATAAACTTAAGCGTGTCACTAGTCATGTGATGTGAACAACCACTATCTATAATCCATGTTTCATTCTTAATTACTTGTGATATTAGGGCTCTAGGCTCTTCTTAATCAGAATCATCTTTTATAGAAACAAAAACTTCTTTTTCATTATTACTACAAAAAGAATCATCATCACTTATTCCTTCATTAGCAATATGACAAGATTTCTTACCTTTTATTTTTGTAGTCTCTATATCTCCTGAATTTGTTTTCTCTTTTTTCCTTCTCTCTATTATTTTTTATTTTCTTCCTTATCTTTCTCCAGACAGTTAGATGCAAAGTGACCAAATTTATCATAATTAAAACATTTCAAGTGTAACCTACCTTGACATTTTCCTTCTCTTCTTTGTAGCCTTCTAGCAAAAAAAGATTCAAATTATCTTTCATTCCCATCACACTCAGTAAATAACTCTTTGAGACCTTTAGTAAAACCATAAAATTTATCACTACCACTACTCAAATATCCATCTCTAGCAACACCTTCCCTATCCTTTTCAATATTTAAAGTAGGCTTAAATGTAAATTCAATCTTAGAAGTAGTAGACATACTATTGTCAAAATAATTTAGCTCAAATGCAGTTAGCTTACCAATAGTACCATCCAGTGAAACATTCATCTGGGGTATAGTTCTCATCTCTTATATAGTAGATACATGAACAACTTAACTGAGTAGCAGGGTTATGAATATTTTTCTTGTAACATCATCATCTGTTATGATACCACAAACTCCTCTAAGAGAATTAACAGTCTTCTTAAGTTTTTTACTATACTGTATTATGTTCTCTCCTTCCTTCATCCTCATAGAGTCAAATTTTCCTCTCAACTTTCTTCTTTATCCTTCTGAAGATGTTGATCTCCACCATATGTCAAAATAAGCTTATCCCACATTTTTTTTGAAGTAGTATAGCTATCAAGCTCATCATATTACTGGTCGGTAAGTGTAGAATAAATCTCAAGCATAACTTGTGTATGTTCCTATTTCTGTCTTTTCTCACTGATAGTCATAGGTGTAGTAGTCAGTACTACATATTCATTATCAAGAAAGTGAATTCCATAATCTCCTACTCCAGACACATGCAACCTCATTCTACTTTTCCATGTAGAGAAATGATCCCTATTCAGCATTGGTGCTTCCCTCTTATACATCTTTAGATCTTGAATCAAGTCATTTTAAACCTTTCACTTCAGAGTAACCAAGCTCTGATACCAACTGTTGCTCCCACTGAGAGGGAGTGAATCAAAAAAATTAAAAATTAAACGCTTAAAACTAAACTCACTAATTCATGCGGTAATACTGAATACAATAAACAACCAATTCACCAAATAACTCAATAACATAAGAAATAATACTTTTGATATATGTAAATCAATCATTCAAACTAAGAAAAAATAGATTAACCATGTAAACATTAGATATATCTCGCTACAGATAGGTTTTAACGAGGAAAGCCAATTCGGTAAAAAACTCTGTGGGATTTGTAACTGAGAATAAAATGTGCCCTTCTGAAATACGCTCAGTTAAGAACTTATCCTATTAAAGATTACAAAAACATTTTCTAAATGTGATCCTGGTAGGGGATTTACCTCAGATTTGCTAATATCTTCACCTTGTTAGGAGTTGCCTTGTTAAAGGTCTTTAAACACTCTTTTGGAATGTCACCTAAGTCTAGGTTTTACAAATAGGACTGTTAATTTCACTCAGTTAAGATATTTCTCTATTACAAATACTAATAAGAAACAATAAACTTTGATCTGTAAATATAGCAACTAGCTTTTCTTGTATCAGAATCCTTTGTGCTCAATTGAATACTAGCATCACATAGTCCATTAATCTCTTTCTTAGACTGTATATTATTCAATCTTTTTCTCTGTTCTACTTAGGTAAATTCTATTCTTCAAATTCTTCTTCTTCTTTGTTCAATTTGCCAGCAACATTTCACGTTGTGTATTTATAATTCTTTATATAGACATAATTTTTCCTCTTAATCTCTTTAATTTGATTTTCCTTCATTTGAGATTAGTTTTTTGATCATATTGTTCATATTTCTCAACTCGGTAAACCATTTCACTTTTGCCTCAGAACTTGTAACTTTTTCTTGGAACTTACATGTAATTCTATTTAACCGCTTGATCTTTGCCTTAGATATTCTCATTGAATTTTCCCATTCGTAGATCTTGTAACAAAATTCATTTAATTCATTGCCTCATCCATCTCATCATTTCTTTGCATTAAATTTGATATCAGCATCATTTAATATCAGTAACTAAACTCGATAAAACCTTCTTTGCAACTCGATAATTGAATTCATTAACTGCTCACTGTCTAACTCATCTTTGGTGCTCGATTCTTGGTAAGTGTACATGACTCACATAATATTCTACTAATTGACTTAATCTAGCTCAGTAAAGTAACTCTTTCAGTCATAACTTAATTCATTTTATTTCATGACTTGATCAATCAGATGTACCGATTTGATAACATTAAATATATAGTAGAAACAAACTATAAAATCATTACTTCATCATTGTCTGATTTGTATTTTTCACCTATTTAATTTATCCTCTTAGGATATCATAATACAATAAAAATCAATTAATCAATTGCTTGACATCCATGACAAAACACTAATAGATCTAACCATCTCTAAAATCACGATACTCAGTATCACTCGGTCTTCATCATCTCCATCAGATATTCACCAGTTAATTAACAAAAGTTTCCTTTTAAATGATTTAATTGTAATAAGATTGGTCATATTGCATCTATATTTCCAAATATATATTCTAAGGAGCCTAAGTTCAAATCTAAGAAATTTCAGTCTAACGCATATAAAAAAATTTATGCTAAAGAAGGTTTGATTAATGATGAGTTTAGAGAAGAAGATGAAGTTGTGTTTATTGCTATTAAAGAAGATAATCCAAATGAAGAGAGATCCTTGGTATTTCATGTTGATAAAATATGTGAATGGTTCATTGATAGTGGATTTTCACATTACATGACTGGTGATAAAAATATGTTTGTGAAATTTGAAGATTATGTAGGAGGAGTTGTTAGATTCGGTAGCAATGCTCCTTGTCTGATTAAATTTAGATGGTCTATTACTCTTGATGGAAAGAATGGTACTGATAATGTCTTTTATGTTGAGTGATTAAGACATAACCTATTGTGTGTTGGAAAACTAATGGATAAAGGCTATTGATTGTAATTTATAGAAGGAATATGCAAAATCATTGGAAGTAAAGGAGATCTAATTGCTTCTGGTACATAGAGAGTAAGTTGTGGGTTACATTTAAAAATAGCTGATAATTAGTGCTTGGTTGCTAAGATTAATGACAATTGGTTATGGCATAGAAGATTTTGTCATGTGAACTTTGAGAATATGGTGAAAGTTAGCACTATTAATGTTGTAAGAGATTTTCCTAGACTGATGAAGCCTAACAATTTGTGAAAAGAATGTCAATTGGGTAAACAAACTAGATCTACTTTCAGAAATACCACTTATTATTCAAATGGAATGTTGGATTTGTTTGATACTGATCTATGTGGTCCTACTAAGACAAGTAGATATTATGGTGATAGATACTTTATGCTATTTATTGATGACTACTCAAGGATGATGTGGGTAGCATTTTTGAAAGAAAAATAAAAATCTTTTTAAACATTTTAGACATTCAAAATGATGGTAGAGATAAAATATGGAAATATATTGAAGTTCCTAATATTGGATAGAGGTGGAGAATTCACATCTGGTTAGTTTTATTCATTTTTGAAGAAAATGGGATAAAGAGGAAAACTTCTTCTCTACAAACCCCACAACAAAATTTTGTTGTACAGAAAAGGAATAGGAATAACCTAGACATATCTAGGACTATGATGATTGAGGGAAAAGCTCCACAAATCTACTAGAGAGAAGAAGTGAGAACTACAGTATATACCTTGAATCGATTACAGAGAAAGTAGGGAACTAGTAAGACTCCTTATGAACTTTGGTATGGTCATATTCCAAGATAAATACTTTACATTTTTAGGAAGTAAATGCTACATTAAGAGAGATGAATTTATTGGAAAGTTTTATCCTAGAAGTGATGAAGGGATATTTATTAGATATTCTACAAAGATAAAAACATACAAATACTAGAACTGTAGACAAAATAAAATTTTTGAAAGAGAATGTGCAAAGATCTGAATGAAATTGCATGTTTGACACAGCTGAAGAAGACAATCAGATAGTGGAATTGCGGAATTAGGATGGATCAAAAGAGAAAAAGGAAACTATGGTAAATGAAGAGGATGATAATATTGAAGGATGTACTAAAAATCCTACACCAAAAACTCCATAGTATATAAGATTTAATCATTATAAAGATGCTATTATTTATGATAAGAATAGAGGTGTTCAAACTAGAGGAAGAATTTCTAGAGATGAAACATGTTTGATATATGAATTTGAGCCTAAAGATGTAAAAGAATCATGTAATGATGAATGTTGGGTGAAAGAGATGAGAGAAGAGATTGATCAAATTGAGAAGAACAAGACCCAAATTCTTGTTCCATGACCTATGAGAAAGAATGTGATCAGTACAAATGGGTATTTAGAAACAAGTTGAATGAAGATGGTAAGGTGGTTCAGAACAAAGAAATACTAGTAGGCAAAGGGTATTCATAGATGGAAGGTATTGATTTTATAGAGAACTTTGCTCCTATAACAAGAATTGATATGGATCTTATAGAAAATTTAAAGTATATCAGATGGTTGTTAAGTCTACATTCTCAAATGATGAATTAGAGGAAGATGTTTACATTCAACAATAAAATAGTTTTACTCTAACTAAGGAATTTAATGTGGTTTGTAAATTTTAGAAAGATTTGTACGGATTAAAACAAGCTCTTAGACCATGCTTTTCCAAATTGGACAAATGTTTGACAAAGATTGGTTTTAGAAAAGGTACTAGAGATAGTAGCTTATATTTCAAGATAGTTGATGATAATATCTTGATTGCTGAAGTTTTTGTTTATGATATTATATTTTGTGGTAATGATGAATTGAGTAAAAGTTTTATTGATGAAATGAAAAAATATTTTGAGATGTCTATGATCAGTGAGATTAAATTCTTTCTTGGATTAAAAATTACATAGTTAGATAAAGGATTTTTTTATTACATAGTCCAAGTATGTCGGAGAATTATTGAAGAAATTTGGTATATGGTTATTGGTTGCAAGCTGACTAAGGATGATGATAACCGTTGTGCTAATCAGACAAAATATCGATCTTTGATAATAACCCTTGTGCTAATCAGACAAAATATAGATCTTTGATAAGAGGATTGCAATATCTAATTCTTACTAGACCAGATATATCAAATGTTGTTGGAATTGTTACAAGATTTCAAGAAGAACCGAAGGAATCACAAATAGTTTTTGTCAAAAGAATTTTTAGATACTTGATAGTTACAACTGAATATAGATTATTGTATGAAAAACATGGTGGATTTACTCTATGTGCATATAATAATGGTAATTGGGTAGGTAATGTGGGTGATAGAAAAAGTACAAGTGGTGGTGCATTATTTTTGGGTAAGATACTAATCTCTTGAACTAATAAGAAACAAGATTGGGTTTCTCAATGTACTGCTGAGGCTGTGTATGTTTCTACTTATATAAAATGTAATCAAGTTGTTTGGATGAAGAAAATGTTGAAATATATACTTAATAACATTAATGAACCTATTGTTATTTATTGTGATAAATCTCGCTCTATAAATATCTCCATTCATCCTATGCAACATTAAAAGATAATGCTTATTTATTTTAAGTATAATGTCTTGAAGGATAAATTCAGTGAAAACGAAGTAAAACTAGAGTTTGTGTATATTAAGGAATAAATTATTGATATCTTTACAAAGCCTTTTTCCGAAGGACACATTTGAGTATCTCGGGATGAAGCTTGGGGTCAGAGTCCCTCCTAATAAGAAATAATTATGCTAAGGATAACATCAATCCAAAAATCTATCATAATATAATTCACTCAATTTATGAGTTTGGGGACTACTCCTTACGGGGAGAAATATTATGGATCTTGCGGATTGGTATGGAAATTTTCTCTATTTTTCCTTTTGAGGCAAGTTCAAATATTTTTGATGTCTTTGGCCCTTTTCCATTGATTTCAAAGGGGGAGACATTGTGTGAAAAACCAATATGAAAACATAGATGAGTGTGCTTGAAGAGATTGTGTTGAAGCTGGATATTGAAAGTGATTGTAGGGATATATTGAAGTTATACTTTTAAAGTGATCAGGTGAATATATATTGATTTCTTTGGGCATTGATTGGTTTTTCACTTTATATGTTTCCATAAATTTCAAAGGGGTATATTGTTGAGAATGTTAGATTTTGGTATTTGTGTGTGCTAACATTAATGTTTTGTCATTAATGTCAATATACTCTTGTCTTTCTTCTTTGGTTAAAGATGTTTCTAGGTGAATGATCTTTGGTTCTGCTCTACTACCAATGTTGACCTTCTCCGTTGATTCTATCAAAATAGGAATTCTCTCTTCATAGTGCTCAGGTAAGGTATCAAATTTCTCATCCTTACATGGCACAATTGCATTTCCACCTTCAGATTCCTCATTTATTTTTATTTTTTCATGATGTAATACTACCACATATTGGTTTTCACCTCTAGATCATTCCATTTTTTCCTTATTTATCTTTTTATTTTTCTAACAAAGAAATTTGACACCTTCCTTACTTGTTATGTAATACCCACTCATGTTTTGCTTTCAGTTTGTGATGTTGTACTCTTTTAGGCATTGGTTTCAGTTGATTGGCCGAATTATTTTAGGCTACTTTCATGAGAGCTACTATTCTTTTAGTTGATGCTGACTATTTTTTATGATGTTATGGTTATTATCAGGATGTGATGATTTATGTTTCGATTATATTGTACTTACCCCATACTTGCATGTGTATGGTTATCATGTTTATATATCTATTTGCATGTTGTTATGGTAGAGGA
>MU228406.1:1637771-1649652 GCA_018584345.1 Thuja plicata
ATTTATGCAAATTTGGGTTTTCTGCATTTGAAACTCAGTCAATTAAAGTCAATTAGGAGAAGAATTTTCCTAGTAAAATAGGACTTCGAGGATGAGAAAATGCACCAAAATTGATTAGGTTGTTAGGCGCTAATTTTGGGGTGTTACAACATGTACCCCCAAAGATTCAGTTTTGGGGAGTTTTGATGAAATAATGAAGTCCCGGTATCAATCCCCGGAGGGGATAGATGGGGCCCAGATGGCAAAGTTAACTCACATGATACTTAGTTTTCATGACACGCCAAGAATGGCTGATGAGTTTAAAGAGAATGTTCTAGACCTGGGGGAACAAATTGAAGTGGCCAAGTACCGAAGGGCCAGCTTGAAAGATGTAGATGAAGATGGTATTTCTCACCTCCTCCAGGCTTTCAATGATAATAAGCAACCTTGAGTTTTCTCCGGGGGCCAGGGAAAACTCAAGAGTTGGGTATTCTTAATTCTTTTGGGGACGTAAGTTCCTAGATCCAAAAAATTTTATTCTTCCAAGTGATCCGTGTCCCGGTCCCTGAAGCCGACTGGTCACTTTAAGAAGCGGTTAATAGAGGCTATCAGAAGGTTTTTGGCTACATCAAGGTGGTGTCAACTCAACCATTGGTCTTCTGACAAGATGGTCTTCTCGAGGCACCACTCATAGGTACACCTAGCGCATTGGAGACAGGGTGCCACATTTTGCATTTATGAGGCATGTAACCTCAATCTTTGGGGGACCTACTTTTTTCCTCCTCCTTCCTGGCTCTCTTCTCAAGGCCGATTCTTCCGTTGTATATTCTTGTCTCATTCTTCTGACCTGGCAGGCCTATTCCATCTCAAGGTCATTTGTAGGGTGGTACAGGTAGTACCGGCCCCCAGATATTGTATTTTCTTAAAATATGATGTAAAATAGGGTTAGGGTTAGAAGATAGTTGTATAAATAGCCAGACCGGCCCATTTCTAAGGGTCGGTGAAATTGATGATTTTGTTGTCCATAGAAATAGAAAGGTGATTTCTCATTTTGGTTGCAGAGCTCAATGCTCCATTGTTCTGGTTTTCAATAGTTAGATTCTCCCTTGGAGCCACCATTGTATCACGCACCAGTGCTTGCTGGAAGAGATGTTAATGAAGAAGGAAGAATTCTTTTCAATGATGTTGTTGGCATTCCTGCTTCTGAGTTAATGGTATTTCATGCTTTATGTTCTTTATGTCTTCTACTCTAATATGTTAAAGTAGATTAATGGCCTCTTTTTCCTCACTACTGATGAAATTCTAACTGATGGTTGTGTATTTCTTCGGTATTTAGTGTAGTATGTCAGAGTATTATTGATGTTTTGGACGTTTAAGCATGACTATAGTTAGATGAAGTAATTCTAACCTTGTAGAATATTTTTCCATTTTATTTGCTAAGTGTAGAATGTCAGGGGAAACCTTACTTTATTGAATCTCTAGAGATAATGAGTTGAAGAAACCAGCTATCCCCCTCAAAAATAGTCACTTCTCCCAACCGATCCCCACACCGTCGTGACCCAACACCCAGGTGCTTGAAAGCCCAAGGAATATAATTTTCCCTGACAACCTTTGTAGGCGGAGCTGGTCGGTATCCCCAGAACCCGGTGACAACTTATGACTGTTAGCGGACCCGATCAATAAAACTGCATCAATAGAAACTGGCGCTAGAAGGAGGGCATGAACTCATCCCGCTCCCAAGATTCTGATTTTACAACCCCTGAGGGTTCCTTGAGTTATAGTTTTAAGAGGCAAGCCTTCAACAGGATTGGGTCTTTCTCCCCAGTGAAATTCAAAAGAGTCCTTAGGTCTGCCCCGAACCTCGGAAGGTTTGTCGAACTCGAGCCTCCTATTTGAAAGAAATGAACCTTAAAAAATCATACCCACCACTATTGTCTGGAGGTCTAGCATACCTTAGAATACCCAAACTTCTCAGGCAATCCCAGGAACCAGTGCCCAAACTACCCAACATACAGTTCCCCTAATGGCCATGTATTTCAGGTGCAATCAACGACTTACCCTCTCACCCGAAGAAGATTTGCCCATGATATGAGCACTTAGGCTCACGGACTGCAGAAGAACATTTATAGGCATACAAGGATGCCATGAACTGACACTAGATCTAGCATAAAGATGTTGTGACTCGTATGTTTCCCTTGTCTTTAGGGAAAGGCGAGTTGAACTGGTACCTTAACCTTCCTACCAACTCTATAAACAGTTGGCAGGACATGGAGGACACCTTCCTGGCTGCCTTTCGCGTGCATGTAGACCCAGCCTAGTCCCATAGCCAGTTCATCTCCATCAGGAAGGAACCCAACGAACCTCTTGCAGCATTCAACCATAGGTTTGAACGTGTCTTAAAATGGTGCACGGGCCCTTTCATTCCATCCCCAGAAGTAACCATATAGACTTACCTTAATGCGATGGACCCTTTCATTGCCACCCTCCTTTGGAGAAAAACCATCGCAGGCGACCGGGACACCTTGGAAAAAGTTTACAACCTAGCTTTAGAGCTGTCCCGTGGTCTCAACAAATCCCGAGGCGGGATTGGGCAGGGTACACCCTTCAACATGATCCCCAGTGGAACTACATATGTCGGGGGGTACAACCCCAATCTAGCGATAGGTGCCCCCTCGATGGCGATCAATCCTCTGCCACCCCTGATAGACCAGCAAGCCTGGTACTTTTACCCAACCTAGACCCAGATGGTTCCAGGTATGGAAACTTTTCCTTGGAATCAGCCACAGTAAGCACAATAGCCTCACACATAATCATCCGGAGTGCCCTTCTTCCAGTCATCCGTGACTGGAGGATTTTCGCCCGTAACTCTGGCTAATACCGCTACCTTCCCGGGAAGCTAACAACAACAACAACCATCACACTGTGACTCTAAAACTCAGTTGAATACCTAGGTTGAATCCCTCCGGCGAATGTTGTCTACCTTAACTGTGGACATAGGCCAATTGAAGGTGGGGTCTTACGTGCCCCAGAATTCAAATTCCCAGAGGGGAAACATTTTCTCCGGCCAATGAAACAACAACGCTGGAGGAAGGAACTTCAACAACGGGTCTAAGCCCAATCAACAACAATGGAAAAATAATGCAAACACCAGAGGCCCACCTCAGAACCAAAATGCCAACCAAAATGGTGTTGGACCATCACATTTCACACCAGTTGCAGACTTCCAGCCCATGACTAATTGGTCTAGATTGCACAACACGAGTTCACACAATAAGGTTAATTGTACCACCTTGGAAAAGGTCATCATGATATCCTAGCTAGATAGGCAGCAGTCACATTATACCCCCCCAGAGCCTCATGTCCAAGAGCCAACCCATAGTGCCCTCACCTATGACACCATCTTATTCAGGACCTCCGGGGAAGATGAGGAAGAATCTGAACTACAGGGATTCTTTGATGAAGCTATCCCACCCTTTAAGGCCAATGCCTTTACTAACCTGTAGACCCCATATAACACTCAAAGTTAGGTTGGTAAAGGACTAGCCTACACGCCTCCTATCAAAGACATTCCTCCTCCTTGAAATAACATGAGTGACCAACCCACTCCTTCGAAAGGTCCTAGCTCAAACCAAGCAAAATATCTCACCGAGGGAGATCACCAGTTCCCGAGAGGAAGATTTGACATTACGAAGTCATTAGAAGAAACCACCACCTCTATGACCTTGATGGAGGTTTTTCTAAACTATCCCGAGCAGAAGAAGTCTCTTGTGAAGCTCTCGGGGAACCTGAAAGCCATCAGTCACCCGCCCAAGACTATTTCATTCAAAGATGCTAATGTGGCCATCTTCTAAGGAAACAATGAGGATCCCCCCTTCCTACTAGGCCTGAATATCCAAGGAAAAAATATACACAACTGCCTAGTAGACTCCGGAGCTTCAAGTAATATCATGCCCTTGTCCATTTGTCAAAAGCTCAGATTCCATCCCACCCCATCTAATGCCACAGTGACCCAATTAGATAAGACTGGTGTAAAAATGGTGGGGGAATTGAAGAACATCCAGATACAGCTTATCTAGGACCCCAAGATAGCTAGCATAATTGACATCCAAGTGGTGGACATCCCAGAAGCTTACAGGATGTTATTAAGTTGAAATTGGTCTAAGTCCTTGAATGGATACTTTTCAACCGACTTCACCCGTCTATGGCTTCCATGAGAAGGAGAATCAAATAAGATCCGGGTCAAAAGTGAACCCCAGATGAAACAGGCCCTTACCAAGGTTGGAAGGGTCAATGAGGTCTTTTCCTTTGAGACTTCCTTGGGGGTGTACCGACCTGTTGAAATCTTAACATTTGATTTCATCCCCAGAGAGGATCTTGGTGTGCTGCAGAGAGCCCAGGACCTAGAAGAAAAGATGAGAGTTGAGGTCGACTCTCAAGGTGCCACAACAACCCTTGCCACACTCCTATCCGGCACTTGGTGCCAAGTACACTATCAGAAACATTCAGAACTTGAGTGTGGACCATGTCTTTCGATCACTAACCGACACCTCAATACCTTCCAGAATAAATAACATATAACTGATTCTCCAGGGGCCAATACTATGGGATATGTTCCTTGGTGCCATTTCCCCAGGAATCCCAAACCCAAACATCTCCGAAGGTAAACTCTACCCTCACGCTGGTAGTTGGGGGGAAACCCCTAAGCCTCCTAGTACTAATCCAAAGACTACTTCCCCTCCCCAGCCCTAGATTACGAACAATGACTTGTGGACCCTCAAGTTTGATGGGTCCCGATCCAAACAAGGCTGCGAGGCCGGGGTAGAACTAATCAACCCATGAGGGAATTCCTTCCTCATGTCCTACAGACTATAGTTTAACTGCATAAATAATGTCACAAAGTATGAGGCTTTGGTCCTTGGACTCTTATTTGCACTTAAGAAAGGTGTCACCCGCCTTCGGATTCTGGGGGATTCAGAGTTGATTGTTAAACAAGTCCGGAGTCAATACACATGTCACAACAAAAGGCTGGCTACATACCATAATTGGGCTTGGAGCCTTATTGAAGATTTCGATGCCTTCGACATTGAGCTCATCCCCCGGCAATGGAACTACGTCTCGGATGCCCTCGTTGTTTTCGCCAGCACACTTGAGCCAATGGCCGGCTCAAAAATCCAAAGATTTTTAGTTGAGATGGTCCCTACCCCATCCATTCCAGATAATGTTACCCACTTTTAGGTTTTTGAGGACGATCAACATATCCTGGCCTTCATGGTGAATGTTGGCATCTTTGAAAACCAGATAGTGGAAGAACAAGACCATGACGATACTGGGCAGGGTGACGAAGATGATGGGATCATAGAATTACCTACCAACACCATCCCAAAGGGGATGGTTGCACTAGAGAGAATCTTTGACTCAGACCCTCGGGCCTGGGAGAAGGTGCCCTCCTCGTCCTCTGGGGGAGGAAAGTTTGAAAAAGTTAACATCGGCCAGCCCGATGAGGAAAAGATTATTCACATTGGTACCTCTTGTTCCCCTGAGGAAAAGGAGAAGATTCTTGTGGTTCTCTGATAATACATCAACGTAATGGCCTGGGGTTATGAGGACTTGAAAACATATGACACATCCATCATGACCCATACTATTCCCCTGAAACCTGATGCTAAGCCCTTTCGGCAAAAGCAAAGACCAGTCAATCCCCTAATAGAGCCTCTAATTCGTCAGGAAGTAGAAAAACTACTGTCAAACCGGATAATCTTCCCAATCTGGCACACTACATGGGTTGTGAACCTGGTCCTTGTGAGAAAGAAAAATGGTGAGATCTTCCTTTCCATGGATTTTTGAAACTTGAATAAGGCCTCTAAGAAAGATAATCACCCTCTCCCTTTGTTGGATGAGGTGTTGCAGATAGTGAATGGATCTCAGATGATGTCCTTCTTGGATGGATACTCGGGATATAACCAGGTCATGGTTAAATATGAAGATAGAGAGAAAATAGTGTTTACCACCAAGTGGGGAACATTTGCATATAGGAGAATTCCCTTTGGTCTGATCAATGCAGGGGCTACATTTCAAAAGGCCATAGACATCACATTCGAGGGCCTTTTGAATCATTGCGTAATCATCTACATGGATGATTTGACCATCTTTTTCCAGGACAGGCGTGACCATCCTGCCCATCTCGCTCAGATCTATGAGAGATGTCGCCGGTATGGAATATCCCTCAACCCCAAGAAGTGCATATTTGGGGTCACCGAGGGGAAGTTGCTTGGACATATCATCTCTGAGAAGGGTATATCCATAGACCCTGATAGAGTCGAAGCATTGCTAAACTTACAAATGCTTGGCAGCCAGAAAGAGATGCGATCCTTCTTCACAAATATCAACTTCATACGGTGGTTCATCACGGGATTCGCAGAAATAGTCAAACCGCTCAACGAGATGATGAAGAAAGATACCAAGATTGAGTGGAGTCCTAAAGCAAAGAAGGTATTTGCCCAGATTAAATAGATAATAACGAAAGCACCTGTCCTAGCTAGTCCAGACTATTCCCTTCCATTTTACATTTACTCTTTTGCTTTGCCGCATTCTGCCGTGGCAGTGTTGACCCAAAAGGTTGAAGGGGAAGAATGACCAATAGCTTTCATGAGCTCCCCCTTTAAGAACGCTAAAGTTTGATGCTCATCACTGGAAAAGTAGGCCTTTTCTCTAGTTCACATCGTGAAAATTTTTTAGCATTATATTCTCTGGAGCAAGGTACATGTTATCATTTCAGACCAGGCTGTCAAGTCTCTGCTGATGTAGAGTGAATTGGGTGAGAGATGGGGGAAATGGATGGCCATCCTCTAGGAGTATGACTTAGAAATTTAGCCCATGAAGATAGTCCGAGGCCAGGGACTAAGTCGAGCGATGGCAGAAGAGACCCCCTGTATAGAATGTCAAACCTACACAGTGGAGTCCATTACCCAAGACCCGTGGTATACTGATCTGGTATATCTACTACTAAATAATAAATGCCCAGAGGGATTACCTCCCCACAAACATCGTGCCCTGCGGATGAAAAGCGCCCACTTCATGATAAAAAACTCTGCGCTCTACGGCAAAAACTACGAGGGAGTGTACCTTCGGTGCATCGACAGAGACCAAGCTACGAGGGTGATTAATAAATTCCACAGACAGTTTGGAACTGGGCATGGCTCAGCCAACGCCACTGCCCATCAAATCCTTTGGACTGGATACTATTGGCCATGTATATTCAAGGACGTTTACACTCATGTTAGGAAATCCCATACTTGCCAAACTGTAGCACATCATGAGCGTAAACCAGCTATGCATCTACAACCAATCTAAGAGGCTAGGCCCTTCACCTAGTGGGAATTTGACTTCATTGGGGAAATCAACCCCAACTCATCTGCCAACCACCGATACATTCTCACTACTACTGATTACTGCACTCGGTGGTTTGAGGCTATACCGTGCAAAAACAACACGGCAGACATAGTTATCAAATTCTTAGAAGAAAACATTGTCATAAGGTTTGGGATGCCCTTTGCTTTGGTATGTGACAATGGTCTGGCATTTTCTTCGGTGCAATTACTTGAATGGACCTACAATCGGAGGATCACTTTGAATTTTTCTAGAAACTACTACCCCCAGGGAAATGATGTTGCTGAATCAACGAACAAAAACTTACTTGAAGTGATCAAACACCTGCTAGAGAAGAATCCCCGAGATTGGCATCAAAATTTGAAATTTTCCCTCTGGGCGGATTGCATTCATGTCAAGGCCTCCTTGGGAACATCCCCATTCCATCTGGTTTATGGTCAGAACCTTGTATTCCCAGTTAAATTATAGATCCCATTTTTAAAGTTTATATAGGAATTTAATGACAGGGACAACATCGTGGAGGTTCAGCTCTTAAATCTGGTACAAATGGAAGAATAGCGAGATGCATTCCTTGAACATTTCACTTGTTATCAAGCAGTGGTGAAATGATGGTTTGACAGACGAGCCCAATACAAGGCTTTTCAGATCTCAGATCTTGTCCTATTGTGGGACAAGGCGAAGGAGAAGAAAGGGAAGCATACCAAGTTCCAACGGCTTTGACTCAGACCATATCTAATCTCAGAAATCTGTGGGGCAAATACTTACTGCCATAACACGCTGACTGCTGAACCTGTCTCATTACCCGTTAATGGACAGTTTCTCAAGCACTACTTAGAATAGGGTAAGTTTGCCCAAATTTGTATCATATGTAAAGCCTTCCGCTTGTAAATTTTTCTCCTGGGTGTCTCATTGCGAGGTACCTTGTCTTGTAAATAGCCTTGTCGGCTGTCCCCCGGGGCAGTCCTCTTTCATTTTTTCTGTTTTCATTTTTAGTTTTCTTTCAGTCCCGGTGTTTTTTTCTGTCTTGTAGGAATTGGAATGCTTTGCATAAACTGTGGCTTCTGGTGTGCTATCTATGGCATTGTGAACTTCAGAATCTATCTTTAGCATAGTGGAGTCAGCCTGGTCTCTAGGGTTGTTTCATAGGTTATGGTGCATTTTGAGCAATCTCCATCGGGTGTTGTCTTTGGGCGTCTGGCAATATGTGAACACAAGTAATACAAGGAATGAGTAATCAGACACGTTGGGGATAGATCGATTGTACTGATTGGTTGACCCAGGTCTGAAACTTTAAGAAATTCTTCCCGGGTCTAGAGTTTTATCTCCTTTTCAAATATCTAAATATAGGTGTGTTGGTTAAGAGTTTGTCCTCCTGTTAGATTTATAATCTCTAACTCTTCCTAATACCCAAGGTGAGAGAACAAAAGGATGTCACCAACAAATGGGTCAGTGTAAATCATCTATCACTGCCCTCTGAATTGACAGGTATAGCTCCCTAATTGTGTTTGATATGCAATGAATATGTTTTTATCGATCATCAGATTTATTCCTTATGAGTTTTAACCAAATTGCTTGTAGACACAAACAATTCAGGCAAGGATAAGATGAAGATAATCTACAACCCTCATTAGAATGTGGATCATAGATCATCACATGATTTCAACATCTAAACTAATTCTATCCTACTCTTTTATGAAATGCAGGCTCTACTTGGTGAATAGAAGCAGACCTATATAATGAAAGGCAAATGGAATCACCGTTACCGCAATTGCTTAGCAAGAAATAGAATTCAGGAAGAAATCACGGTCTCAGAACATAGGTGTACTTTCCATTAAGAAATGCAACTAAAATAAAGAGTGAATAGAGGAAGAATTACAAATGAAAGACTAACTGGAATTGATCACACCACAATTTCTGATATGAAATGGCATTCATTAAGAAAAAATAGTTTCACTTATAACTGTTCTTTTTATTCACCATGCAAATAGACTATGAAAATGGAACAACAAACAGGAATTCAGCTTTGTAAATAGAATCACACTGCTTCCTTGACAAGTTTTCCAACCCCCTATACTGAATTCTTTACAAAATTTATAAACTCTACTATACATTAGGCTTCTAAGAACCAATGACCTTTCCTCTTCTTCGAATACAAAGAGACATAATGAAAAGAAAAAGACTTTTCAAATCTGAGAACTTGAACAGTCACTATGGAATCTGAAACTCTTCATCTCCAACCAACATTACCGAGCTGAATCCATTGGGCCATGGAGTTGAAACATCATTTACTCTTTGAATGATTTCAAAATGACCCATATGATCAAATGTGAAAAAGAATTCAAAACCTGCAAGATATGAGACGGCGGGTTTTGGTAGACTAAGTGCGCAAATGGCTGTGGCGCACCTGATTCTAGATTTCTCGCTTTGACCATCTACGAGCACTATTAAAAAAAATTGGAAAAGAGCTTCTCCATTGCGGAAAATTGGAAAAGTGCTTCTCTAGCGGAAAATTGGAAAAGTGCTTCTCCAGCGAAAAATTGGAAAAGTGCTTCTCCATTGCGGAAAATTGGAAAAGTGCTTCTCCATTGCGGAAAATGTATGAGGGAGGTGCGAAACCCACAATATGTGAAAATTCTTCTTTGCGGGAATTTCACCTAGTAGGTGCGATTTCCGTGTAATGGAGAAGCCACTACCTGTCTTTCCGCACGTCATTTTTAAGTGCGCGGGCTACTTAACTTAAAGCACATGCTTTATTTGATCTCTTAAAACAATAACATAATATTCCTTTTTAATAAATTGGGCCCACCTTATTATAACTAAGCTTCCAGAAAAACACCAAAGAGGTGCGAAACCCGCACAGTGCAAAGTTCTTCTTTGCAGAAAGTCACCAGAGAGGTGCGAAACCCGCAAAGTGCAAAGTTCTTCTTTGCGGAAAATCACCTGAGAGGTGCGAAAGCCGCCATGGAGTAGCTGAAATTGAGAAACCCACCATCTTATAACTTCATCATTTTAGCACCAAATCGCACATTGTTTTCACTGTTGGGATCATGAAGACTTAAAGAATTGATCCATGCCTTCAAAAAGTGAAAACTATCAACTTTTATGAATCGTGTAAAATGCATGTAGTGAGTATGAATCTGGCTCTACTGCACATTTTCAACTAATCAATCCACACATCACCTTGTAGTATCTTTTATGATCCCAGCCTGTGAATTAGATGACTTATGAACTTCATATCATGTTGTCCTAATTTCATGTTTTACTACCTTTCTTGAATTCCTACTACAAACAGAGCCATCAAATCCAAAGGAAATTCCTTCTTTTGAATGAAGAAAGAATGCAATTATTTACTGTTTTCAGAGAATTGAATTCTTGATCTTGCACACTATTCCTATTGCATTCCATGGAGTACTTTTGAAACAACTGACTGTGTATACTCTGAGAATTGCCATATGATGCTGTCCAGCTGAATCCATATGATATCAATCACCAAATTGATTGAAAATGATCATTAATAGGAGCACACAATCCTTACCGGGTTGGGATCTATAACCTACCCAACCATGAGACCTTGAAAACATCCCACCCGGTTAAAACATGAAAGCAATATGAAGAAAAACCCGGCAAAGATTTCCTATCCTAGAGGAAATCTAGACCTAGACATTACATGACTGGATGTGACTTGAAACATCAAGACTAACACTTTGACATCATGGAAACAGGATAAGAAGTGGTGCAACAGCTGGCTCTGACTGGGGGATCATGTACTACAAAGTGCATGAAGAATTCAGCTTCTCTGGTGAGACAAGTGCCTTATCCATTGGGTTGCAGAGTCTAGACCAAAGAGAACAATGAGAAAATGCATACAGGGAGGGCGAAGGGGAGCAGGACAACTTGAAACAAAGCAAGAGAAAACAAACTACCGACTACGGAAAAAAAAGAACACCTACCTAACTAACCACTATGCAGGGGTTACCTGCTCTTCAATTATGCATCTGGTATAGCTTCAAATCCTGCCCATTATAGGAACATGGTAGGGACTCTCCGGAAGGATATGCCAGTCTGAAATAATTATTCTAATTCACCTGCACAATCTGGAATGGACCTTTCCACAAGGATTGAAACTTAGAATGCATTCCTTTAGGTTCACGTCTCTTATCCCACAGCAACACCATATCACCTTCCATGAATTTTCTTGGCCTTGCTTTCTTATCAAACCGCTTCTTGACTCGGTTCTGATGTTCAGTGATCCTATCGACCATGTCTTCCCTTTCCTCTTGCAACTTTGTCAAATACAATATCCTTTTTTCCAAGCCATCCTTGAAAACATCATCCTCAATTGTGGTTTTTAGTTTGCAAGCAGCAAGTTCTAATGGCAATGGTAAGTTAGCTTCTACTCCATACACCAATTCAAAAGGAGAAATACCAATGGCTCTTTTAGGAGTAGTTCTATCTGCCCATAGAGCATCATGTATTTTCTTATGCCAGTTCTTCTGATTATCAGTCACCAATTTCT
>MU228406.1:1704271-1721357 GCA_018584345.1 Thuja plicata
TATATATGCATGAGAAAATATATGTATACTTATCTTAATATACATATTCTTTCTTCATGTTTTAATACAACATTCTCATTTAAGACCTAAATCTTAAACTACTATTTGGATTGTACACTACTTCTATTTTCTAATTAATAAATAGGATCATAAAACTCTTTTATTTTAAATCAATCTAGGCATGAAAGACTTTATGATACTAGGTTTAAAGAGAGTTCTTCTATTACAGATCTAAGGAAATCTAAGTCATAAGGTTAGATTTTAATCTATTTCAAATTAACTCCAATCTAACTCAAAAGTTGTTTTATGTAAACTTCATAATAGAAACCAGGCTTACATTTTATTTTTTGTAAGTGATGCAATTATCAATTTAAAGTCTCAGATTTACCCTACAAGATACATATGTTACTTTAATCTAATTAAATCCGTACAAATCTTCTTCTTCTTTTTTTGTAAGGAGGATATGCATCTTGAAATACATTGTGGTATTTAAGTACATAGGATTCATAATTATTCAATATACAACAACACATAAATTCAGATTTATTTATATGTACAATAGCACGTAATTTTAGTTTAGTTTCAAAATAGAGTAGTACATAAGTTTCAAAATTAATTTTCAATATACAGTAACACCTAAATTCAGTTTTAATTGTCAATATATAGTAGTCCATAATTTTGAGAATTAAATCAATATACAGTAACACATAAAATTATGTTTTATTCCAATACACAGTAGTCCATAATTTTAAGAATTAAATCATTATACAGTAACACATAAAAATTCAGTTTTAATCCACTATTCAGTAGTCCATAATTTTCAGAATTAATTCAATGTAAGCACCATAAAAGAATTGAATTTTAATTCAATAGGCAATAGCACATAAGATACCATTCTAATTCAATATACTATTTGCACTAAGTTTAATATATAGATTTATTTATTATCAAGTTCCAGCCCTATAGCTTTGACAAGAAACAATAGATTTACAATCACATGTTAACACCAAAGCTAAATCCTTGAAATTCCATCTGGAACATAAGCCCACTAGGATGAGCATACAATACTTCTTCCAGCTTTGAACAAACTCCCTTTAAAAAGAGGACAACTACAAATCTACAACCACAAGGTCATGGAACAACCATGGGAGCTCACCTCCCAACCTAGGCTTCTTATGAGGCCACCCCCGAGCCAGGGGAATACAAGAAGGGCAGGGTGACAATTTAAACATCTAATCACAAACTGAACAAAGTAACAAGATAAACTCCCATCAAAGTTTTTTTTTTGCACAATAGGGTCAAAATGATCTCAATCTAGGGGTGAAGGTGGAAATACTCAAGAAGGAGATTACCAAGCATATGCTTCATTATGCACATTGCAAAACATGCCTTTCCAAGGCTCAACTATATTCCCAAATGCTTCATTTCACAACCAAAGTCCTTATCACCCCCCATACGCAAAATACAAAACAATAATAGCCATGGTAACATGGAGCCGATAAAATACATGACATCCCTCTTCTTCCCAAGAAGAGAATCTCAACTATCAAGTTTTTCCCAACTATGCCCTTCACCCACAATTGACTATCCCCTCCCTCCCAAGGGTAAGATAGGTTAGTTCACACCCATGCACAACAAAAACAAGTAACAAACAAAGTACAAGTAAAATTCTTTCATCCAAACAAAATAACACTACCATCTTTGCACAAAACATGAAGCACTTGTAATAAGTAAAACTTCAACAAGGAAATTTAAACAAACATACAAGAAATAACCACATAAGGACATAGGGTACCAACCTTACTCCTAGCTATAAATTAATTTCAAGATTTTCTTTGAGATCCCAACTCTCCTTCCTTCAAAACTTAGTCAATTATTCCCTCAAGAAAAATTCACAAGTCTCCAAAAATAGAGAGTGGGAAATCAACCCGAACTCTCCTCCCTCTTTCCCCTAAAAGGCTCCCTTTACCAACTCCACCTCTTTCCCATCAAAAGGTAGAGGCATGTGTCCTCCCTTTATACCTATGTCAAACTACATGCAAGGAAGGGACTCCACTCACTTGGAGGAAGTGAAGGTCCCTCTCTTTTTCCCAAATTTCACCACTATCAAAAGGAGGCATTAAAGAGGGCCTAGAAAAGAGGTTATGGCACTCAAAATGAAAAAATACATCTAACCCACAATCCTAAATAAGAACTATAAAATCTTAACTCAAACTACCTTAAAGGACTAAATTTAACCCCTCAAAATTCCCTTCAAAGTTTACTTTCAAAAATCAAGAATTGCACTCATGACTTGGGTTATCAAGGAAATATTACTCCACATGGTAACTCCTCAAAATAACGTAGGGTAAACTCAACTAAAGATCCACATAGGCATGCCATGTCACAACACATGTGTCAATTGACACTACATAAGCACCACACATTTACAACATGGCATGGTTTAAAGAAACAAATTTAAAAAAATCATGAAATATCATATTTACATCAAATTTAACATTTACAATTAGGTTATTGCCCTTTTAGGGCTAACATTGGCTTCACATGGATATACACAATTTCCCAATCTTGTTTCCCCGATTTGAAACCATGGTTATTCCTCCTGCACACTTGAACATAGCATCAATAGTTCAAGAATGAAAAACACATATTCATGATGTTTCACATTATATTATGTTCCTTTAACCAAAGTTAATACATTTCTATTCAGAAAACTAGATCAATCCTGAACATTTAATTGATAATTCCTATTACAATGAAATCTCTTATCTAACCTACCAATATAAAGAATTTGCAGAATTTAAACCTAATATCACTTTTACATGTCATAAGATCATAATGCAATATAAAAAAAATGGAAATAGCTAATCATGTCATCAAGGACTGAGAATCATATATATAAACACATCTAAGCATCATCGAAATAGAGTCATCATAAGATATCTATACTATAAATTGTCCAAAATGAAATGTATCAAAATAAATGTATCCTCCATATACATATGGTATAATAGTATCAGCTCTGAAATGGATGGTCGTGGTAGGACCTCACATGATCCCTGTGGATTTTAGACCAAATGATGCTATTTGTTTGGTTGTTTATTTTCAGGAATTTGGTAAAAAGATGAGTTACTTGTTAAGAGATAAGCAACCCAGAACTTTGTATCATGCTTTTATGACAGTAGTAGATATTGAAAACAATTTAAAATCTAGAATCATCCCAAGGGGTTTCCCATATATTAGGAATAATTATCATAATGTATCAAAAGCACTAGATAGATGTGGATCAATAAATGAAGATCAGTGCCAAGGTGTTTTTCCCCTCATGATTTTAATAACCATGACTTAAATTGTATTTCAAAGAAAAATGTGAAAAGTAAAGAGGGGGAAAATATTTTGAAAGATGATGATTTTGCAGCCTCAAGTGATGAAGTCCTATCAAAATTTTCTGATGTTGAAGAGGATGTATGTGTTTTACACTCTTATGAGGATCAGGAGGATGTTGAAACCTATGTTTCACAAGAGAATGATATATTGGAAGATGTTGATTTGTTATTATTATGTGAGCATAGTGTAGCATGGGAAGATAAGAGCATTTGTGGAAGTGAATAAAAAGCAGCATGTGAAGGTAAGAGTATCTTCACCAATTCTGAAAATAATCTTTTTCATCTGCATGATACAAATGAGTTTGATATTAAGAGCTTTGAAGTGAATTTGGTATCAGAACTTAAGGAAAGAGGGATAGTAAATGATGGTCTTCCTTATGAGATGGAGTATGATACTATCTTGAAACTTTATCATGATATTATGCATGAAAATCAAAATGAAGATCAATTAGTTGAGTCTTTTCAGTCAAAGGGTAAAGTGCTAAATGAGTGTGTTGTTGAAATCCCTTCATTTAATGATGACCAGCTGCAGCATATGAATTGTTTGTGTAGTGAAAATCCTACACATGATGAGAAACTTGAGGATGATTGGTGTCTCTCCCCATCTCGTCTAGTTGAATAAGGTAGTGTGAATTTTTCATCCACTTCTTTTCCTAATGATAGAGGTGTTGAATCTACTTATAGTGATATATCTGATTTTGAATCATATGTTGGAAGTGATTATGACAGCAGGGGTACTAATGTCTTCAAAGTTTTTACTAATGATGTATTTGATGAGGACATTGATATGGATCAACCATATCTTTTCTACCATGTTCATATGGGAGAAAAACACAGTGTTGGTAATCCATGTTTTGAGGAACATGTTGATATGTATTTCCATTGTGAATTTTTTCTAGATTTTGGTATTCATGGATTATGTAAGTATGAGTCATTTACCTTCTTTATGGACCAGACAACTAATGAGGGGGTAATGCAAGTGTGGTTTAATGGTTCTTATGATGATGCATTTCCTCATTGTCATGGTTCATATTTTCTGATATTTGCTGATGTGAAGAATGAGTTTCATACTTTTCGTTATGATGAATCCAATGGAAGAACTTATAAAGGCATGAAAGGAATTGAAAATAAGGTATTCTTCATTTTTATGATTGCTTGTGATTTTGAGTAGCAGCTATACAAATACATTTTCATTTTGATATTTGTACGCCAAGAAGAAAATCAGATTTTTGATAGAGCCAAGTGTTGATTTTATTTGAGAAGGGGCTTGAGGATTTTGTAAATAATGTATATATTTTCTCAGTCGATTTCTTTTCAGTCATGTGGTGTGTTTTCTTTCAATAACGATTCCCAGTTTTTGAAATGAGAAGAGATAGTTTTCAAGTCAAGAGGGAAGAGGAAAATTTGATTTATTTTGTGAATGGTCTACTTATACAAAGAAATTCTAAGTTCTCTGCATGCCCACATGGGGCATGTGTCCCCAGATAGAGCCACTATTGGAACTCTAATATACAGGTACATTTTGGAGTGACCATGCTGAAATTTTCCCTAAGTATGAGTTGTTGCCCTAAAAATTTAGTGTGAAAGGCCTATTATTGATACTTGTAAAAAGTAGCCTGATAGTTTTCATAAGATACCACTTGGGGAGAGGGTTCAACACCTTTTTTTAGCAAGTACAATGGTTTCCAACTCTCATATTTTAGTTCTGACATGTTTTGGAGATGGCCATTTGGAGGTGTTTGCTTAAATCTGCATTTTGCATATTTGCTAAGTTTATCTAAGTCACCTACATTGAGTGTTTGTATTTCTGATAAGATGGATAAGAATGACATTTTGGAGTGTCCTGAAATTTTTTGAACATGAAAATAAAATCATATGCCTATCTATAGACCCTTGTGAAGTCAGAAGTCCAGTTTGCCAAGGTCATTGAGTTTGCATTTTATTCAGTTTCTCATAATGTAATTTGCAGTATTACTAAATAGCATACTTTGAGCCTCTGCAAGTTGTACCCAGTAGAATGCCATAAAGAATTGAATGTTCCCCCATATGTTAAACCCAAAAATGTACTTCCTTGAAGATTTATAGACTTTGACCAATCTATTTAGCCAATTTTCCAGCTTGATTCCAAATCAGATTTCTACATATTTACTCAGTTTTAAATTCAAAAAGTTGTAAAGTGCTTACATTACAGGTTTGTACCTATTGATCAGTTCATTTTCTGAATGAGTTACTTGAATTTATGCATTCCACATATGAAATTGAATCCATGTTCAGAGGTTCAGATTCTGAAGGTTCTTCTAGATGAGTTTATGAATTCAAATTTGAAGGAGTTTTGTGCACATTGCCAGTGCTAAACCGAATAAAGTTCACAGAATGGTCACTTTCGTAAAGTGATAACGTTTTATCTGAATTTTTTTTTCAAGAATTGATTGTGGGAACATTCTCTTTGCATGTAAATGTACTACCTAAACTGGTGGTGAAGTCTCAGAGCATGTTTTAGTAGTCTTGTAAAGGCCGATTTGAATGCGGTTTATGTTGTTTCTGCATTTGCAACTGCACTGTTTGTTGGAATTGCCAAAGTTTGATCAGTTGCACCTTGCACCTGAATTTGAATCCAGCAAAGCCCTTTTGCATGCATATTCATTGTTGATGAATGAATCACTCAGTCAAGTGACGGCTCCTTAGGAATTAATCCAGTATCCTTGCAATTTACATTTATGGAAGGGTTTGCATATGTTTGAGTACTTCAATTTACAGATTGGATAAAGTTGTCCACTTTGAATGTTATTATTTTATGGTTTTGGTACTTTCAAGAAAATCTAGTTGATGATCATTTCTCAGATGCTGGAGATGAATGTGCTTTCTGATCCTTGTTGATGATCATTTCTCAGATGCTGGAGATGAATGTGCTTTCCGATCCTCGTACATGAAAAGTGTTATTCAGTCAGTTTTCAAGTCTCATTCTAGAGGCTAGTTGTCATTAATGTGAGATCAAGTTGTAGAAAGATAAAATGTTACTCTTAATGGCCGCCATTCTGATTATGACAAAAGACGTTGACAAATTGGTTTTTGTTTAGTATGTCAAAGATATGCAAAAAATTTGAAAGTGCAGACCAGACATGTGGATAGTGAAACATTTAACCAGTGTATACAAATGAAAGTGGTGGGAAAAGCCAATATATATAGCCAATAGACAAAGCACATTAACTATTTTAAAGAGTGGAAATGTTGCATAGACTTAGAAGGAAAATCTGCACAAATAGTCATAAGGAGATGCTACGTTGTTTTAATAAAATGGAGAGGTGGTAGTTTTCTTCTCCACATGTGATGCAGTGGATTTTCATTATTCTTTGATAATAGAAATTCACTGAGTGTCAAATTTTGTAGAGGGGTTGGATGAGAAAGGGGGAAACTATATTATTTTTTCAGCCTATTGAGTTGGATTATTTGAAAGAATTACAAAAACATGGCGTTCCTTTGAATGAGATTTCAGTTTAAAATATTCTAGATCATATTTAGGGAAAATGGACTACACTTGAGATGCATCCTAGGGAATTGTATATGCACAAGGCCCTAGAATCATTCATTAAATTAGAGAGAGCTAATCCGTGCAGCATGTGGAAACATTTTAAATCTTTAGATAGGAAAACCAAAGCCATTAGAGACTCTGTGCAAGGGGTCTATGGAGGGTGCATGAGAAAGTAGAAGACTTGCACAATGTTCGAAGGGTCTTTTAGAAGTTTTAAAATATTCCAAAGGGATGCAAAATATGGAAAAGGAGTCCATATAGAGGGGAAGTACACTGGTTTTGGGGGATGGAATTAAATTTTTTTTGCAAATACCAATCGACAGGTGTAAATCCAGCACCACAACCTTTGCCAACATGTTGCCTACACAAGCTTAAAATGAGTAAGCGTAGATAAGTCATACTTACTAAAAGGCCAGCGCAAACTTTGATAAGGAGGACTTGCATGGGATGTCAGAAAGGCTGTGCAACAAATTTGATTAGAGTGTTTGCAATTTTTAAAAGTCAAAGCAACTGGAATACACAAAAGAAGTCACGCAGTGAATTAGGAGGGGGCATTAAAAAATAATGTTGTTGGTAGGTAATATGATGCACATGGTACTAGAGGAGTCTAGCATGTGGAATTGAAATCCCAATCACCATGGATGGAGATGCCATGCTTTCGCATGGTTTGTTTTTTTTTTTAACTATTTCAAACATGTGATTAGAAGTCTATTACACTGGGTAAGAAGAGATTGAGGCTCCACAATTCATTTTCTATGCAACATTAAAGTTAACTTTTTAGCAAAAGAACTTGGCAGATGCATACACAAAGGATTCCACACCAGCATTTAAGGGAGAATTGAAACATTAAAAATCATATCAAATGCACAGCCAATGCACAAAGGAAGCCTACGCAGCATAAGGAAGAAGTTTAAAAGTCTTGAGAAATATAAATGACATTATCCCACATTGGTAGTACATTGGGTTTTTTAATCTTTTTATATTTCAACAATCAGATAAGGAAATAAATAAGAAGCCAAGAGGCCACTTGGCAGTCCCTTGGCTAGAGGTCTCAACACACTGGTGGGCTCCATATTTTGGGTGTAAAATATAAAATGCTTTAAAAACTCAAAGGGGATTAATCCCACATTGACCCCGCAAGAGGAATTTCAGATCCTTAAAAAGAAGAATCCAAACATTTTGAAATGTGAAGTGAAGAGGAGGCTCTCCACACACATTGTCTGAAGGTGCCTCAAAATGCATGCTAAGTGGCTGGTGACTCCAATGATTTTCAAATTTTGGAGGTGAGGTGGCACAAATGGATGCTGATGTGGCTAACACGTGGTAGATGGTCGCACACTCACGGTAGAGAAGGGAAATCATAGAAAGGGCTCGCGAGTGAGTGACTGAGCACATCACATAGTAATGCATGATTGATGAGGTGATATAAAATGTGTGTGAATGTGCAATCAGGATCAGTCACGCATTAGCAGAGTACACATGAGGCCAGTCGCATAGTTAGAGAGAAAAAATAGCTTATTGCACAGCCCCATAGGGTTTGCAGTTGAGGTTGGAGAGTGTGGCAAGTGAGTGACTGAGCTCATTGTGAAGTCATAGAGGCTCGGTGAGATGACATAAAATGCTAGGGAGTAGGCAACAAGAAGTGTCATGCATTCACGCTGGTTAGTGACGGGTAGCAGAAAATGTCGCAAGTATGCGACATAACTACTAGCGGTTAGTTACGCACTCAGAGAGGTCAAATGAAGCCAGTCAGAGTGTGATAAGTGGTAGACCAGTCAGAGTAGGATGACATAGGTGCAGAGGGGTCTTTCCAAGCTAATAAGGAGGCACCAAGTGGAAAAATTGGTGTTGTCTGTGTAAAAAAAAGGAATAAAATGCATAATTAATGTGCAAAGAAAAATATTATGCACAGACTATTGAAAATTACAAGTAGAACATTACAAAATAAATGATATTATTCCAGATAATTTCAAATGAACATTACGGGAAACTCCTCGAGGCTAAATATGAAGTATCATATACCGTTAGAAAAGTCTTGAGATGAAGATTTTGATTTTGTAAACCATTTGGGTGCAGATCAAATTAGATTTTTTTAGTTGAAGAAAGAAGCATTTTTAGATATTTTGGGGGAACAAAAAGGTGTCGGTTTGAAAAAAATGGCCTCTCATTTCTCTATATCTCTATTCTTCTCAATTTTACGTGGATGGTGAAATTAATGCTACAGGGTAGCTTTCTGATTTTGGGGTCTTGTTTTTGAGTTTCTTATCTTTTGAATGTACTGAATCAAAAGGTTTTTTAATGAAGAAAAATGGAATCCCTTTCCGTATTGGTGATGTCTTCGTGTCTGGTCTTGAATTCTTGTGTATTAATTTGTAAGGTAGTTTAATATATTGGTTATAAGGTAGCTGCAAATGTGTGTTTGATTTTCTTTCAAGGAGAGAATAAATCTTGAATACAAGTTCTAAGAGTTCAAGGTTTCACATGAATTTGATGTCTAGGTATTGGAGTGAAAAGAGTGACTTGTAAGGCATTTCATTTGGGTTCTTTTGTTTGGATTTAGAGGTTTTTTTGGGGATGTATGTTTATTTGAATCTATTTCCCAATAGATAAGGCACTGGTCTTTATTGGTTATGCAGTTTTCATCATTAATTCATAAATATCAAATCATTTTTTATTTCTTGTTTAAGATTTGTGAATGATTGTCAGATTTAGTTTGATGGGCAGGAATCCCTCACATGATTGACTGAAATAAGTGAATCCTATAGGTACTCCCGCCTGATGCTTTGAGCTTGAAGTGAAGGACGATTGTTTAATCCTTGTTAATTACCCTTTTCCTTGATAAAATCAGGGAAAATAGATAACACTCTAGATGGTCCATAGAGATAGGATCATAATTTTCCTCATTGGAGTCCTCTTGAGTTTATTGTAGGAGAAAATACTATAGGTTAAACCTAGAGCTAGATCCCTCTAAGAATGATGATACATAAGGCTATCCTACCCATTCTTGACTTATAATTGGTACTTTCTTCAATGTACAAGTATAAGAAGGGATAACGTCAATTTCTTTATCATGACAAAATTCCCCAAATAATGAATCCCATTCATATTCATTTGAGTCATAATCACTTTTTGAATCTAACATATTGATGGGCTCATAGGGATGAGAAGAATGATTTTTATTATGACCTTGTTCAAGATATACTATTCCTTATTTTTCTTCACTAGACCTCCATGTGGGTTGTATAGGTTTGAATAGCCATTTATTTCTTTTTCCTAGAGGTCATGATCCTTGATAGCCCATTTTATTTATGATTCAATTTTCTTTCCCATACTGATGTGTAGGGATGCTAATGTGTTAAACTCTTTCAATTGAATTTTCTTCTTCTTCATCATTGTAAAACCAATGTAGTATTTCATTATCTTCTACATTTGAGGATGTGCTAGACCTTAAGAAAAATCATTATATTTGTGAGTTTTTTGATGTTTTGAATTAAAGGGTTTGTGATGAAGGGTACTCCCCTTATTCAATCAAACACACACAACACAACAAGGAAATAAATAGATACCTGCAAGAACAAGACAATGGAAATAACATAAACACTTGCTTTTTATTATTTCCAATGAAATAGTATTACAATATTTAGAAAAGTAACATGCTACATCCACATGGGCATTTTTATTGCAATAATATACAAGATAGAGCCACCATCTACACTAATGGAACTACTCTAAAATACCCCTTCAGCCATACATAAGTAGCACAATTAATCGCCCTAGAATATTATAGAAAGTGAAATTTCCTATTTTGGCACCCAATGGTTCAATTTTCTACCTTAAGTGATTTTATCGTTGTTACATTTGTATTGAAACTTGAGTCCTGAAAGGCCAACTTTTGAAAACCATAACTTGTGAACCATTCAGTTAATTGGCTATTATGACCCAATTTTTTGAAATTCCACAAAGTGCTCTACCCCCTAGGCATGTGAAGTGCTAGACAATCAAAGTTTGACCCCTCTTCATAGCCTCTAAGTCCTTTAAAATAGTGCTCAAAGTTTTTGTACCATCGAGTCGAAACCCAAAATGCAATATCTTCAATACCTAACTTGATCTTTCCATGAAAATTTACTAGTAGGCTTATATATCTAGAATGAACCTCTTGGGAATAATTTGGAACAATTTGTGCTCACATGAAAAAATTACCAAAAATAGTACACCTATATTAAGATAGCCCTTATTGAAAACTAGACAATACTTTTAGGTGATACAAGATTGCTCTTACACCCTGGATGCTCCAACATCAAACACCCAAGGTAATTTGAAAAGTGAATGTACCACATCTCACATGTACAAAGGAAAACCAAGGAGGTCAAACTCATTCTTTTATAGCCATTATTAATCTTCAACAGGTCATCCCTTTCATTTGACCAAGTACTCTTCATATTTCCTGTTTCTTGTGCTTCTATCAACATAAATATATAGGATATCCTCTGTCTCTTCTAGAGTTGAAGTTGATTATTGAATATTCCATTGTGATGTACTATTTCATCTTGAATGATTTTGGGTTGTAGTCACCTTGTGGGGTAACAAACCAGATTCTGGCCCTAGAACCATGTGATGTGTAGGAGAAGTCAAAGAATAGATTCTAGGATGGCTTTGCTTCTACCATGCATAGATGTTCATTGGGAAATTCCATTACTAAAGGATATGCGTTGATTAATGGTGCCTTTGCTAATTGATCTATGATGACTTGACCTTTGACAAGTTTTCTATCAACATACTGGATGTCAAACTCTCTTAGAAGCATTAACCATTTAGCCATGCGGCCTCTAAGAGTTGTTTTGGATAGAAGATACTTGAGCGAGTCTACTTTTGATATGAGCTTGACTATATGACTAAGCATGTAGTGATAGAGCTTCTGAGTGGTGAAAAATAGTCCTAGGTATGTTTTTTTCCATTGGTATATAATTTAGCTCATAACCCACCAAAGTGTGGCTGATGTAGTAGATAGCGCGTTCTTTTTTATTGTCATCTAACTAGGCCAGGAGTGCTCCCAGTGCTGTTTTTGTTGAAGATATATATAATATGAGAGGATTTCCTACTATAGGAAACACTAAGATAGGTGAATTCACCAGATATTCCTTGATTTTCTTGAAGCTTATTTGGCATATAGAATCCCATTTGAAACTATGATCTTCCCTTATTAGATGTGTAAAAGGCTGACATTTGTCTGCAAGCTGTGATATGAAGCAGTGCACTAATTGAAGCTTTCCTTGTAGACTGCACAACCATCTGAGTGTCTTTGATGGAGGCATTTCAATGATTTATTTAACTTTTTTAGGGTCTATCTCTATGCCATGCCTTGATACGATGAAGCCAAGGAGCTCTCCTAATGTAACTCTGAAGACACATTTCTTTGGATTAAACTTGAGACCATAATGTCAAAGTCGATCAAACACTTCCTCTCGATTGTTTAGGTGATCCATTATGTTTTGTGACTTAGCCAATATATCATCCATGTAATCTTCAAGGATCCTATGGATCATGTCATGAAAGATGACATTCATGGCCCTCTGATATGTTGTTGCAGCATTCTTGAGCCAAAATGGCATTATGTTGTAGCAGAAGGTACCCCATGGGGTTGTAAATGTTGTCTTATGCTGATCTTCTTCTACTATACGAATCTAATTGTATCCTAAAAATCCATCCATGAGAGACAACATCTTATGTCTGACAGTGAGGTCCACTATCATGTTGATATTAGGCAATGGAAAGTCAGCTTTTGGACATTCTTTGTTTAGATCTTGGAAGTCGGTGCAGATTCTGATAGATTTTCTAGCTTAGAGACTGGGACCATATTTGAAATCCAGTCTGAGTAGTCTATCACTCTGATGATTCCAACCGCCAAGAGATTTTTAATTTTTGTTTTGACCATTAGTGCAACTTTGGGATGCATTTTCTAGAGCTTTTGTTTGACTAGTTTAATGTTAGGATCCACGGATAGATGATGTACTACAAGTTCTTGATCCAAGCCATGCATGTGAGAGTAGGACCATTCAAATATGTCTAAATATTCTCTTAAAAGAGTTGTGAAGGCTATTTCTTCTTCTTTTGTCAAGGATGTTGCAATGTGAGTGAGTCAAGGCTGGTCCTCTGTACCCAGATTAATAGGTTTGGTTTCTTCGATGAGAATAGATGAATATTTTGACTTGTAATAATGGATGATAGTGAGAGGAGAATATCCATCTCTTGGCACCTCATAAAGGTTTTCACTAGGAGATACACCCTTTATTTTTTCTTTTTTCTGATATGATAGTGCCCTAGAAGGGTTTTCACTAAGAGATACATTTTTTTTTATTTTATATTTTGTTTTCTAATTTTGTGGCTAGAGTCTTCCTCTCGCCCAGAGTATACTTCCATGTTCAAGGTGTACACATGTGTGGAAGTATGGTCACAATTTGGTTGTTGATCTATAGCTCCCATGAATATTAGGAGCTCGGCCATGCTTTCAAACTCATCGATCAGGACAATGCTTGGTTGGTCCTAGTTAATGAGATCAGGATGGAGGAGTGGATGGTCAATGAAATTGAGGGATAATTGGTGAAGGATAGAGTTACCAAGGAATATGTCATCGTCAATATCATCATAGGCTCTCACAATTTTATCTTCTGAGATGTTTTTGAATTTGCATATGTTACCCAGGGGGATGTGATAAGTTAGACTAGTTTCATTAGTGCCCCTAGTCATATTATGGCCAATGCCAGATGTATTATTTTCAAAACCCAGACCAATGTTTCTTTGTAGTTTAGTGGCCTTAATAAGAACTCTCATGCCTTGTCCTTCACGGCCTAGTCTACCTCCTTGATAATTCCACTTTTTAGTGACCAGTTTGTGGGTAGAGGGATATTTACCTTTGAAATGATTTAGGAGGCCACTGTCAAGAGGTGTGGGATCTTTGTAGAACCATTTATTTATATCAGGTTCCATTTCCTTGCTATTCAGAATGCCACAAGAAAGAAAGGTGGTAAAACCTAGTTGTTCTGGCTAAGTTACCTTCTTCTCTAGAATGCCATGAGAAAGAAAGGTGGTAAAACTTAGTTGTTCTGGCTGAGTTTCCTTCTTCTCTATGTAACTGGATGGAAGCCCATGTGTATGTGGATCAGCTAGAAGGGATCCAACAATGAAAGCATCAGTTAGACTGTATTTTCCACATCCTTGGTGGTTGATCTTGATAGTGGAAAGAGTGGATGCAAGGATGGTGTTTGGATCTGAAAGGGTTGTAGAGGAATTGGCGATAGATGTGTTAATGTCAGTCCTAGGACAATGATTTGAATATGGATGGGAGACTTCCAACACACAGTAGTATGTGATGGTCTTAGGATCTGCATGGATAGTGATCTTGACTTCATTGTGTGGAAACTTGATACACTAATGATAGGTGGAAGGGACAACCTGCATAGAGTGAATGCATGGGCATCCACAGAGGATGTTGTATAGGAGGTCAAGATCAACCACATGGTAATTTGTCTCTTGTACTACTGGGCCCAGTTGAATAGGCAAGGAGATTGTACCTTCTAATGTTTTTTCTAGATTATCGTATGCCTTGATTGTGATGACATCATTCATGATATCATCCTTGGTGTATCCCATTTTCTTTACAAATTTTAAAGTACATAGGTTTAAGGCCAAACCATTATCTATCATGACCCACTTAATGACAAAGTTTCAGACCATGATGATGATGCGAAGAGGGAAGATATTATTAGGCTCAATAGATGGCATGTCTATGGGTTTAAAAGATATAGCATAAGATGTGGATTAGTGACCCACAAGGTTTTGAAACTGATTGGAATCCATATTTTTGGGAACGCGTGACTCTTGTAAGGCTTTATTCAAGATCTCTTGATGGATGGGTGATGTGCGCAAGAGCCCCAAGATGGATATTTGGGTGGGCATACTCCCTAGATGTTCTAATAAGTTATATTGTGCCCCAGAGGATGAGGCAGTACTAGAACCTACAACAGTTATGCATTTGTGAGGTGTGGTAACAACATAATAGATATCAACAAATTTTACATGAATGATATTGTCAGATGGCTCAACTTGGGATATACAACTGATGAGGCTACCAAACTCAACATGAGCAATGGTGTTATTACTGGTATGACCACTTTATTTTCCTTTGTTCTGATTGGATGTTGAAGTAGTGTGTGCATTGGTAGGTCCCATGTTGTTGGCATGGTTTGGAAATGCATTTTGGTAGATCTTTAGATTGCTATTGGGTGAGGCTTTGTTTGTAGAATCTACTTCAATCTCCTTGCGATCAATTAGGTCTTGGATGTAGTTATTTAACTTCAAGCACTTGATCATGGCATGTCCTTTAACATGGTGGTTGTCACAATATTCATTGTCATTGAACCATTATGCTTTTTGAGTAGAGTCCGCAAAAGGTTGCGTTGGTGGAGGATATACTACAAGGTTTCTTGCCTCCATTATTAAGAAAATGACATCTATGGCCTCACCCAAAGGGGTGAATGTGCACTTAGGTGTATTTTGATCTCTTCTTAGTTTGCTTGGTCCTTGTTGGACTGATATTGCATTAGTCTGAATCTGGAGATGTTGAGGATTATGTTGATAATCGGGTTGGTTAGCTTGCTATGGATGTGTGGTTTGTTGTTGCATGGCTTGGTGTTGGGTTGTTTTTTCTATGCTGGAGGAGGTGGATCTTGTTGATACTGTAGTTGTTGATAGGTCAGTGCTAGAGAATTTTGTTGATAGTGTTATTGTTGTTGGTATGCCTATGCTGGGGTAGTCTGCTGATAGTGCTACAGTTGTTGGCATGCGGGAGAAGATGCCTGAGGACCTACCACAATAATTTGGACATTCTTAGTGTCAGTGGCTCCATCTATTATGACATTCTTATTTTTGTTCCAATATCTAGAGTGATCGTTGTTGCCTCTATCAAGTGGTGATTCCTTATAGTGCTTTATGGCACCATCTTCTACAAGACCTCTTTAAAAATCCATTCCTTTGATTCTGATGTCCTGATAAGTCTGTATATAATTCATACGCATATGGTAGGCAAGCTTGGGATGGAGATTGTTAATAAATATTTTAATGAGGTTGGTAATAAATATTGTAATGAGGTGTTTCTCTAGAGGTTGATATGAAAACCTTGTAGTAAGCCCTTTCCAAAGCTGAAGGTAATCTGCCAGGCTCTCTCCTCCCTTCTATTTGGAATTATATAAATTGAGAAGAGAGAGTTCATTCTCTATATTTTACGTGTATTGGGCTAAAAACTTCTCTAAAAGCTCTTCAAATGTGGACACTATGCCATAACGAATCTTGTAGAACCATTCGAGAATGGTCCCTCCAAAATTTTGGGGAATAAGTGCATAAGGAAATTATAACTATATGCCACTTCTTGGCATGCTATGTAGAACTCCTTTACATGACTAACATGATCTCCCTTTCCATCGTATTTATCAAACTTGGGTGTTTCAAAGTTCTTGGGAAAGGGGATACTTGTGAGGGATTGGTCAAATAGATAAGGACAAACTTCCTCAAATTTGAAGGTCTTTGCTTCAGTTCCAGCATGTAGCTCTTTTAGAGCATTCTTCATTTCTTCCAACTCTTGATTGGCTAGTGGGGGATTTCTATTGGCTGTCATGTTGATCCCACTCATGAGATATGGGTCAAATAAAGTTGGTGAAGATGAAGGGTTCTGCAAAGGATATTGTGGTTTTTGATCAACATAGATAGGTTGTTAAGGCAGTAAATGAGTTTGAGGGGAATATTGCAGTGGAGGAAATGGAAAATCCTGATATGATTGTTGTAGTTGTTGATAGTAGGCTTGTTTTACTGTAGTGTTGGATAAGTGGGTTGAGTTTTGATGCAGCAGTGGCAATGCGGAAGCCTTCAACAATGAGCCAATGGTGGAGTTTGAATCCTTCAACACCCCAAGGTGAGGGGCAGGTGCTAGATACCTATCACAGGTATGGTAAAAGGACTTGGAGAAGGTTATCTCAACCCTACAAGACAATACAACCTAATCACTAGGCTTGTCAAAGTCCCAAGCACCAAGAAACAAGAATTCACTAAGAGGTCTCCTTAGGAAGATAAGTACTTCAAACCCTGAAAAATGGATACAAAGACCAGGGGTGGCCTACAATCA
>MU228406.1:1728222-1746001 GCA_018584345.1 Thuja plicata
ATTTGCAATATTTGCAAAACTAATGACCAAAGTTGGTCCAAACTTATTCTAGTGATCCAACATGGATCTAAGACCCTAAAAAAATGAAAAAAACTAAAATCCTATGATTTTAGGCCTATTGACCATTTTTGACCATAGTAAGCCAGGGGCTCATAATTCTGCCAATCCTGGAACTAGGCCTCACAACTTGGTCTAGGTGCCTAACTAGAGTAAACTAGACATGTTTTAGGACTCTTAGAGTCATTTCTTGTTGGGTCTAGGGTTGGTGCTCCTGCACCAAGTTTCTTGTGCGCTTGCATAGGGTGGTGGTGCAGCATTGTCGAGGTACCCAAGATAGGTGTTCTGAGGTGGAATGCCCCTAGTAGCTAGAATGAAGTAGTTGGTATTGATGGGAACACTAGTTTGTAATGGTGGAGGGATTGCTTGTGATGTAGTGGAAGATAGCATATCCAGGTAGTTGGCATAGTTGGGTTGTTGTTGCTAGGTAGATTGGGCAAAAAATTGTGTACTTGCAATTTGTTGTAGCACCTGTGTGATGAGGGGATTTGGATTTTGTGCTGATGGTTGTTTTTTCTAGGTAGGTTGAATAGGAGGTGGTGTTGTAGTGAAAGGGTTGTACTATGGTTGTTCTTGAGAAGAAAATGGGTTTGTGTTGTGTGGATGGGATTGCTGGGGTTGTTGTTGTAGAGGAGGTTGGAGAAGGGATTGCAAAGTTGCAAATGGGTTTGTGGATGTTTCAGATGGTTGGGAAGTGGATGGATTCATGCTCTAGGAGTGGGTGGGAAGACTTAGGCCCTGCATGGCTGATTGTGAATAATTGCACATTTAAGAGGAAGCTCCTTGCTGCATTTGTCCAATTTGTGGTTGTTGCTGTGGCAGGATGAGGTGGAATTCCGTTTGTGCTTATGCCTATACGGGAGGAACTGGAATGTATTGGATTGTGCTATGGGTGGCACGGGGAAAGTGGACCCTTGTGAAAACAAGGGTTGATTATAGATGTTGGCAGGTGGCATGCCTGTAGTGAATTGCTTCTTTTGTTGGTATGTTGTAGAAGAGAAAGATGGAAAAGGCTCATAGATTTGGGTAGTGGGATCTTGAGAACTAGCATAAGGGTTTTGAATGGTGCGGGTAGAAATTGTGAGGATGTAGGTTTGTTGGGTCTGAATTGTTGGTTGTGGGAATTAAGCAGAAAATATTGGGAATGCTTGTGAAAATGGAGAGATGGTGGGTTGAAGAGGTGCAGGTGCTTGCGTAGTGATGGGAGGTATGGCTTGTGCTGCTAATGGTGGATAAGGAGGTGGTGCTCCCATGATGGTGGATGGGGTGGATTGTTGTGTGGTGTGCATTATGGAAGGAGAGGGTAGGTTGCACAATCTATGATATAAGAGTTCCTATGTGTAAAGCTTGTTGTAGGGGATTGGTAACTTTGTTCATGATGGGATGATGAGATTCCCCTAGGAGTGTTGTAGGTCATGTGATAAGCATTGGTATAATCCAAGGTGGTAATTGGGTCCCATGATGCTAAATATCTGTGATTACCTAATTATTGTTGTGTCCACTCATGACACTTACCATGTGAACATGCGCTGGATGATTTATGAATGTTTCTATAGCACTTATAGTTGGGATCTCATTAGTGTCTACCCAAATGTGCTGGATAGGTGTGTTCTATGGTGGATAAAATAAATCCATCATGTTTATGGGATTGATTGTTGGGTTTGATGAACTAGCTATGTTATTAAGGGCCATATCTTTCCTCTTCTTAGTGGCTTGTGTGATGGGTGACATGAAAAGAGAGATCCTAAAGATGGATGCAAGATGTAAGATAAAATGCAAGGATTGTCCTAAAAATACTAAGGATGATGATGCTAGAATGATGATCTAGGATGATGCTACCTACGATTATGGGGATGATTCCTAAAGGAATAAGGTTGACTTGGTGAAAAATACTGATTAAGGATTGCTTTCCTAATGTATGATCAAGGTGAATATGATTTCTAAAACCTAAGACAGACTTATGGTCTTTGGCTGATGAGATTATCGGTCAATGTGAACCAAATTTTTGCTCAAAGTGATGAGGTTTCATAGATAGAGGGGGTTATCTTAGAATAGTGTGTCATTCTAAAGATACCTAAGATGATGATCCTTGATTTAGGATGAAGGGTAAGCAACTCAAAATAAGGCTAGGATACTAAGCAAAGGATGCACTTTCTAGGATGATTAGGATTGCTAAAAGTTGATGCAGGGTTTCTAGGATTGATCTAGGATGGGATAGGATGGGGTAGGATTGACCTAGGATTTACTAAGATTGGTTTAGGATGAACTAGGATGGGTTAGGATTGCTAAGGAATTGTTTAGAATTGAATGCAGTTTTATGCTAGGATTATACTTTGGATGATGTGTGATGTGATTCTAGGGATGGAAAATAGGGAAGTCCTAAATGCAAGATAAATGATCTAAGAATAGAAAGAGTGAGGGATAATGCAACTAGTCATATTTCTCATGTGTGATGAAGGTCATGTTCAGATGGTAACTTCTTTGAGAATAGAAAATATTGCAATTATAAAGGACCTTCTCATATTCTTCATGCTTATGGATTTCTACCTTAATAGATTCAATGCTATGTTGATATTTCTTAGCCTCTTTGGTTATGGTCTTTTGTTCTTGGTAGTTGTGAGGCAAAGGAGTCTTCACTTTATGGTGCTTGGTGAAATGGGACATGAATTCAATCTGATACTATTTCAGGATTAGGCAGTGACTATGACAAGTGTGCCTTGGATTTATTTTGTTGTTTGGAACAAGTGATGGGTTTTTGGAAATTATGAGAAAATAGTCTTGCAAGAGGCAAAGAAACCTTGCAAGAAGCATAAAATGATGATCTCCATGGAAAAAGGACTTCAAAACTTTTATATTTGTGTATGTTTAAGAACTATTTTACACAAGGTTTTTAACATTGAAGACACATACAAGCACTTTCTACCTTAAGGATGCGGTGAGCTTGAAAACATTTGTCCACATACGTAGGCACACACATAAGAGCTAATCAGAATATGACCACCATTAATCACGCAATGTCTCTATGATGTCGTATTATCTAACTCTAAACCTTCAGGGTGGCACAAATGTGTGAATTGCTCAGGGAAGTTACTATCTTCCTTTCCCAGCTGATTATCAAGTTTTTGGGGATGGATCAGGTAGGTTGCTAGTGTTTTCGTGGTGTCCTTGCAATCAGTTTGTATGGCATGCCTCACTTAAGAGCCTAGTTCAACCATGCAAGTATGCTAGGGAGTTCACTAAGTATGGACTACTATTGAACATGACCTATCTGAGCTTAAAAGGATATAGAAAGATCTTTGGGTCCACCTTACTTCTATACTGGCGAAAGGATTTACCGGTTTGGGGTCATTCTCCAGAAGGACTCGTGCTTCTTCTGAAAAGGCCCCTCTAAGAAAATTTAGAAAAAGATCAAGTGGTCACAATCACCTTTCTCTTGCACCAACGACCACGAAATCCAATGGGAGAGAATAGTGCATGAAATGAGGTTGCGCTCTATAGATTTTGTGCAAGTGTGCCAAAAATGCCAAACACAGTTAATTCCTTTTGACAAGTTAAGCAATGTTTGATTGTGCAGAAATAAACTCACAAGTTTGTTTGATTTTATGTTCACCAAATTGAAATGTAGTTTGCCTTGTTCAATTCTTGTTTATGCATTCAAGATGATTTTTGATTGAGTTGTTCATTTTTAAAACCAAATTTGAAGTGTTTTTTTCTCAAAATGAATTTCGTAATCAAAAGCAATGTGAGAGACATTCAATTTTAAAAACCCAAAAATTGAAGTGTTTAATCATTTCGTCAAATTTCAAAGCTGAAAAAAAGATATTAACCCTTTATGCATTTGAGATTGGTTTCGCATGATTTTAGTGTACTTTGAAAAAAAAGTGTGATTGCCTTTGTTCAATTATTAGAAACCCAAAATGAAATGTGTGAGTTTCTTGTTCAGTTTTAAACCCAAACTAGATGTGCAATTGCCTTGTTCAATTTTAGGACCTAAAATGAAATGTGTGATAGCGTGTTCAATTTTATATCCAATTTTTTTTTTCTTTTTCTTTTTCACAACTAAATGGGTTGGCATAAGGGAGCAGATGAGAGGCAGAGGAAGGAGGGGTCACACAGTTTAGAAGAGGCAGGGTTGGAGGAGGTAGATGGTGGGGATGGCTTGGATATGTGGGGGAGGAGGCAGGAAAAGATGCAGGAGGTGGGGGATGGGTAGTGAGTAGTGGGTGGAGGTGGAAGTTGGGGCAGAGCAGAGATAGTGTGGGGAGGTGGGGCTAAGAATGGGAGGCATTGTGGGTGAAACAACGTGGGTGTGGGAAGACTACAAGGATGTAGGTGGGTGGCGCTAGGTAGAAGAGCAATGAGGTGTAGAGGCAGAGGGCTTTGGGAGATGGAAGGAAGGATGAGGGGGTTAAGGAGTGGCAGGACCTGGGTGGGGTTGGGAGTTACCATGAATGGTAGGGGTGTGAGACTTTAGTCCCACATGCCAAATAGAAGAGAAAATACAATATTTTTTAAGACAATGATTGACAAGATATAAATAAATCAAGAAGCCTAGGAGTTGGTGTTGGAGGTTTGGTTATAAAATGGAAACTTGATGTCACCTGCATAAATAATATGACCTGTGCCTTAGTCGACTGGTTAGGAAAAATAAAAAAAAACCAAAAAAAAATTTATTTAATCTAATAGACTATGTTGTTTGCCAACGGATGCATGTAGAGGGGCCTGTGTGCAAAATAAAATTTTCCACAGATTTGATCGAGGGGTATAGCTGAGTTTATAGTTGATTCAACTAGAAACAATATTCTGGATGTGATGGCGGAGTCCATTTTGTGTCATGGTGCCTCTAAACTTGAAAACATAAAAACTAAACAAAAATAATTACATTAGTAAAATAGACCCATGAAGTGGGTCCCATCGGGCATGATAGAATGTAAACCACAAAATCTAGCTAATCAAGGAACATAATGAAATAACTCAAAATATTCAATTTCTAAAAATCTAAGTTGCACACATGCTAGGACATAAATGAAAATTTGAAATAGGCTATGATATAGGAAGTGCAAACCTCCTAAAAGCTCATTCAAACACCATTTTTTCATTGGATGTGTCCATGCTAAAAGGATGTATGGTCAAAATTGCTTCAATTCTTCAGAAGAGACATTGTTTTAAAATGGATGATTATGGAATGAAAGCAACATTATAACTCTACATGGAAGGTGGATGAAATTGTGAAGGAATGAAGTTTCTTTTATAGAACATGGGTGCGAAATCAAGGGTTGGGATGAAAACCTGAGGAGAGGCTTAGATGCACCTAGAAGAGAGAACATGGATTGTGCTTCTTCAATTGCTTCATATGATTACAAGTGTCACAATATGATTGGTTGAAAAGATGGAGGAATGTGACCATTTAGGGAAGTGAGCCAAGGGGATGAGAGGATACTTAAGAGATAAGACTATTAAAGAGGGTGTAAGAGCCTTATTGAGGAGTGTAAGAGAATTAATGAGGGTCTTAATGAGGCATGGGTGAAGGGATAAGATAGAGCTTGAGAAAGTTGACTTTGGGGAAGGGATCAAATTCCTAATCCAAGGATTAGGATTGTGACATCATTAGGGAAAGATTAAGATTTAGGATTAGGATTAGCATTTTTGAAGAGGTTGGGATTTGTTTTAACTTTGAGTTAGGTGGTTGAGATAGGTTAGGTTAGGTGTTAAAGGGAATATTAATGAATTTGATTACATAAATAACATATTCATTCAATAATAGGGGAATGGGGTTTTAATTAATTATTAAGCTATTGGTTGCTTTTAATAATTGAACAGGACTATAGCTAATTAATTGAAATAATTAGGGCTAGGGGATAAAATAGTTCAATTAGGTAATGCTTAATTACTTAGTTGATATGTCCCAGAAGACACTAAATATGATTGAATTAGGTTAATTATATTATAGGTGTCTACAATACTTTTCAAACTTCTTCCATTGGAATCATCACAACCAAAAGTATGAAACTCATTCTTCTCATCAACAAATATTATAAAATATGAATCATGACAATGAGGAAATGTATCACCATAAAAACCATCATACTCCTCTTGCATTACCTCCTCATTAACCGACTGATCCGCAAAGAAGCTAAATGACTCATACTCACATAAGCCATGAATACCAAAATCTGGAAAAACTTCACAATGCAATGACATATCAGCATGTTCCTCAATATATAGATTGGGAACCTCCTCCATTTTCAAACTATCATCATGGTCACAAGGAGCCAACTGATCAATATCATAATCTTGTTCACTACATGGACCAATGAACTCATCAAATGCAACTTCCTGCATACTGATATATTTTCAACATCAAAATCAGTATAAACCAAATCTAAAACGTCAATGCATTCCTCAAACAATGGATTAACAATACCATGTTTTTCTCCTTTATGAACATGGTAGAAAAGAGATGGCTAATCCATATCTATTTCCTCATCAAATGCATCATTAGTAAAAACTTTGGAGACATTAATACCTGTGTTGTCATAATCACTTTCAACATATGATTCAAAATCAGAGATGTCACTATAAGTAGATTCAACACCTCTATCATTAGGCAAAGAAGTAGATGACGAATTTTTACTATCTTCTTCAAACGGAGGAGATGGGAAATGATGTCAATCATCCTAAAATTTATCATTATGTGTAGGATTCTCATTACACAAATAATTTATATGTTGAAGTTGATCATCATTAAATGAAGGGATTTCAAGAACACACCCATCTATCACTTTACCCTTTTACTAAAAAGACTCAACTAATTGATCTTCATTATGATTTTCATCCATAATCTCATGATAAAGTTGCAAGATAGTATAATAATCCATATCATAAGGAAGACCATCATTTATTATCCATTTCTCCTTAATTTTTGACAACAAATCAACTTCAAAGCTCTAAAAATCAAACTCATTTGTATCATGCTAACGTAAAATATTATTTTTAGAATTGGTGAAGATACCCTTACCTTCACATGATGATTCAAATTCACTTCCATGAATGATCTTGTCTTTCCATGCTATACTAGGCTCACATAACAACAATGGATCAATATTTTCCAACATATAATTCTCTTGCAAAACATAAGTTTTACCATCCTCTTGATCCTCATAAGAGTGTAAAACAAATATATATTCTTCAACACTCAAAACATTGTTACTATTATTGCATCTAGGATCAAAATGAGAGGGTATTTCTAATATAACTTTATAAGGAAAACATTTATTGATAAAGTCACCATCATAAGTATTTGAAACATCATTAATTGCTACCATTTCTTGGACATATGCTTTGCTATCATCATTAGAAGTTTCTTCCATATGCAACAAATGGATCATTATCGATACATTTATTCAAATCTGAATCCAAGACTTGATTAGAGACCAAAGAAGAGGTATCAATACATATACTTGGGGTGGAAAATTTATCATAATACTCTTGTCCATTCTCAAATACTTTTTGCTGGAAAATGCCTCTAGAGAAATAGTCCTTTGTCAATCCGTACTTGCCATTGTTTTCAATATTTATTGTTATCCTAAAAGCCTAATGCAAAGTCTTAGGTTCCTTGTCTCTCAACCTATAAATCATCTTCTTTTCAAATGCATCAAAGTAAACCATAACACACACATGATCTTGAGGTCTACCATTTTCAGGTATTTCATGTAAAGCTCTTGAAAATATGATATTAAAATAAAGAACTAATTCATCTTCTAAAATCCTAAGATTCAACCAATCAGTAAATACATCACTCAAATTCATTTTCTCACCAAATTGTTCAGCAAAAGCAACATGTAATTCATCCCAAGAAGAAATTGAACAAGATGGTAAAAAAGAAAGCTAGTCCCTAGCATCATCCTTCAAAGTTTGAACAAACAAATTCATGTACACATCTTCATACTCAATTTCAAATTCACCCATTAAATCAACAAAAATATGAACATGATGACTTGCTAAAAAAACTTGATCTCCACAAAATTTTGGCAAATAATCTCTGATGTCATGACACACATCATGTAGGAAATCTTTAATGCCATCAAAACACAATGGCTCATACCTCTTGCTATGAAAGGATTTAAAAAAACCCTTGGTGTTATGCACTTTAGGTGGAAAGAAATTTGACATCATTTAGTAATTTGAACACACCTCTTTCCTAGTACTGAAAACAATCAATAGAGGCAATCCGTTTTAATCACTCAATTCTCATGAAGGAAAAAACACATGATAAGTAAAATACCTTTGTTTTTTCTTCTGAAATACTCATTCATGACCAGCAGAAGTAAACACACTAAAGAAACCAACTAATATTTTCTCCATCCTTTCCAAAAACAACTGACAAAGGCTTCAGATCTACAAACAATATACTGAAAAACTCTCAAATTGTACATGTAAATAAATGCTATTGGGTTACACAAGACTTTAGAGTCACCACCCACAAAGGTGTGGGAAAAATTTTAATAAACTGATCAAGAAATGGACAAATAGACAATTAGTCATTACAAACTTTACAAAAATCCACTTCTCCCCAACAGAGTCACCATTTTTTTAGTGACTCAGATGGGAAAATGATATGATAATAGAACAATTAACTCCTTAGAGATGGCTAGAAAATTTTCACAAGAATTTACACTTCCATATCTATTAGAGTCACCATTTAGTTAGCACTTTTTTCTTGCAATATCTGTATAAGCATCAATGCTTGACTCTATGACTCCCAGCGCATGATTCATGCAAGTAAAATAACTAACTGACGAGGATTTGATCCTCCTTCTTCTTTGAGCTTCATAGACTCAGGCATGTGTAACTCTTGACTTATTGGTTTCCAATAAATCAGACAGTGGATTCAGGATTCTTACAATGATTTACTAATGTCTTTTACTACAACTGATGCAAAGCTTTAAAAGCTAATCCATGATCTTAACAAGAATAAATAAAATTGGAGAAATATGGCCAATGTGACAAGGATATTTATCCTTCTTCTCTTTGATTTTAAAACTCAGGAAGGCTAACCTAAAGGATCCAATTCTTTAATGAATCACCAATAACTTCTGTACTATTCAATACAGATTTTAAACATCCATGCTCTTAAACAAGAAATGAAAGATTGTTAAATGTTTGAATTTAATGTGAGACATGCATAACCAGCAAAGACCAGTGCCTTATCTATTAGGTAACATAGTCAAATAAATGTACATCCCCATAAAAGCGTCCAATCCCAAACACATAAAAGCCAAATTAAATGCTTTACAAGTCATTCTTTTTACTCCAATACCCAGACATCAGATTCATGTGCAATCCTTGAACTCTCAGAACTTGTTTTCAAGATTTACTCTCTCCTTGAAAGAAACTCAAATGAAAATTCATAGCTACCTTATAAATAGTATATTAAAGTGCCTTACAAATTAATACACAAGAATTCAAAAAAAGACATAGAAAGACATCACCAATATGGAAAGGGATTTCATTGTTCTTCATTAAAAAGCTTCTGATTCAGTACATTTTTAAGACCAAGAACTCAGAGAGACAAGACCCAAAGATCATAATACTGCACAATAGTGTTAATATCCCCATCCATGTACAATTGAGAAGAAGAGAGATATAGGAGAACAGGGAGGCCAGTTTCAACAACCAACACCTATTTGTTTCCAGGAAAATATCTTCTCCTCCAAGAAAATGATTTGATCTTCTCCTGTAACTGCCTCTTGCTTGCAATCATTCTCTTTAACCAATTTGATTCTAGTCATGCTCTCTAAAATCTGATTTCAATCTCCTTGAAAAATTCTTCTTGTGAATCTTTCTCTTTCAAGCTTGAAATAAAAATATTTCACAAGACTATATAATAAGACTATGCCTTAACTTGCACATTACTTTAAATTTATTCATATAATACTTTGTCTATGAAAATTTGTCTTTTACTTTTCCTTTAATATTAATGCATACTATAGTCTCTTAAATCATTTTACCTTTTAAATCTACACATTTCTATGTCTTGTAATTTCTCTCTTTTATGCATTTTTACTCCCAAAACTCACCAGATTTGGACAAGTTTCAAGTGCTAGTTCAATGCTCTTTAACTAGCCTGAGAAATCTGATTTAACCATGGTCTATCTGGAGATTGGGAGATAACTTAGTCTCTAAGTCTCTAAATTCATTTCTTGACTCAAGGTTTATCTGGAGATTGAGAGATAAGTGTTAGTCTCTGAATCTCATAATAAACTCAATCTTGACTCAGCCTTGACCATGGGTTCATTTGGAGATTGGGAGATACACTAGGTCTCCAAGTCTCTCAATTCTAGCACTAACCCTCATTAGATCTGGAGATTTGGAGATAAGACTTAGTCTCTAGATCTCTGAATAGACTCAACCTTGACTCAACCTTGACCATGGTCCATCTGGAGATTGCATGATTTCCTTAGTCTCTAAGTTTCTCAATGATCTCCTTAACCCTGATTTAATTGGGAGATTGTGCAACAACCCTTGATCTTGATCTTGATCTTGATTTGATTGTTTGGGCATAATATCTGAATGTTTTCACTTAACCACTAGCATCTATCAATCTGGCATAGTGATTAACTGACTTCTCAGGTGGAACTATGAATATTTTCCACTTAACCACTAGCATCTGGCAATCTGGCACGGTGGTTAGTTGACTACTTAGGATGAATCTTTGAATTTTTTGGCTAATTACACTTTCATCTAGCACTTCACACTCTATCACCACATGTGTAGTCTCCTTTGTGTGTGGGTCCTGCCAAAACCATGTTTCCTTCGAGGTTTCCTAACTAGCACGCAAACTGAGGTGCCTCCTGCACATGTGCCCAAAGCCTTTGGGCTCTTTCTTAAAACCACTATGTGTCTATTTTTTTCATTTAAACACTCAAGTTTTCCTTCCCACCACCAATGTGGGATTATAGTTCTGAAAGTTTTAAAGTATATGTACATTTTGGTGCCCAAAATTTGTGGCCCACCACCTTATGCCTTCCACTAGCTAAGGGCCCTGCTAGGGAGCCTTACCTTCTTATTCAAACTATAACCTGTGCCTTGTTGTATAAAAATACTCTAGAAAACCATCATCCTTTGCATGTGGGATACATGGTTTTACACTGAAAACCTTTTAAAAATTCCCTTACTCTTCCATATTTTATCGCTCATCTCCTCCTTAGTACCTATGCAAACTTCCTTAATGATTTACACCTTCTATTTTCATTGCATAAGAATGTTTCACAAGTCTTTGTACATTTCATGCACTGGCTCCCTACTTAATGCACATGTCTTCTTAAAATTAATGCATTGTTTTCATGTTGATTTGCACTTGCAATTTGCATTGGCTTTTCCTTGCATTACCATGCACAACACCCCCGTTTAAATTACACAACACCTCTAGTAGTAACATTATGAAGATCACCCTTTATGCCTTGTGTAGGCTTCACCTTGTTGTTGTGTAGACTCTCCATCATTTTCCCATGTGGGCTTCTCCCTCTTGCACAGGCTCTTTGAAAAATGTGCAAGTCTTCCTTTATATATTTCCCAAACCAAATTATTTATTTCTTTTAAATGTTTAAAACTCCATGTGAAGGCCTATTACTTTGTTTATACCTGCCAAGTTGCATTTAAACTAGATGTTTTTAATATTTTTACACTTCCCTTTAGCACAGGTTTCCCTTTCACACTTTGCACAATCTTCTTCTCATATTTCTATGTAGCCTTTGGAAAATTGCATTAGTTTGAATATTCTATAAAACATCTCCCTCCTGGTAATGTCCGCACAAACTTTATTTATGTTTACAATGTTTTTCTTTTAAAACTTTGTTCCCTCATTCAATGCATTGACTTTCAAATTGATTTGCACTCCCTTCCAATGCATGGTCTCATCCATCCTTAGTGTGGTCTCATTTATTCAATGCATGGGCTTGACCTCCAATTTCTATGTTGGTATCTCCTTCAAATCCAGCGCAGACACCTCTACCAATATCATTTTCCTTGGAAGTTTTTAAATGTTTTCTTTCACCCCACGCAAACCTCTTGCATTCTCCCTACCATCTCCTTCAACATTTGCATTTGTTTAAAGTTTAAAAACACCCCTTTCAACCACCATTTTATGCACAGGTTTCCTTTGCACTTGCCATTTGCATTGATATTTGAGTTTTTATGTTTTCTTTCATTCACTGGTTTCCAATGCTGCAATGCATGGGCTCTCTTTTTGTACTTTCCATGATGACACCCTCCACTTTGTAACCCTATTGTTTGCATTTTATTTTGAAAGTTTCAAAGGCTATCTTCTTTCCCTCAAATCTTGGATTGTGTAGACACCATATTCCACTTGATTTGTTTTATGTTTTTATTAAAAAATCTTCTTTCATGCTTAGCATGGGGTTTCCTTATGTTTTCATTACACATTTCTTTGAGGCACCTTAACAAACAACTCCATGTGCCTTTTAGTATTTCCATAAATAGATAACCAAGACCATCAAATTCAAACTGACCTTCAAGGAACTAGCTATTTTTCATATGTCCAATTCCATAAAAGAGACCCTTGACATCCAAAATGCTATTATTTAAACCATGAATGATTTAAAATAATAATATACTTCAAAAACCATATCACAAGAGCAAAGAATCTTAACAATAAAATCTGGTTCCTTGGAAGATTGATTTGAGGATCATGATTTTGAAATCCAATTTTACCCTCAATTTACCAAAATGTACCCTATAGGGCATTCAGATCATAAGATACTAAATTGACAAACATTTCAAACCACTCTTAACAATTCTGCAATTTGATCCCGAGAATAACAATTGGCCTCCAGAATTGTCATTAAAAGCTGATAAAATAACCATCTGGAAACATGCAATTTGAAACCCTTGCTCACTTCCAACATGTGAATAAATACACCAAAGGGATTTGTATAATAAATATTAGGGTTGCAAGATATCATTAATCAAAATGAGCTTGATGAACTATAATTGATTGAATGTTTCAAGATGTTAAGTTGATAACCACCGAGCTGCATAAAGTTAATGCATGACATTAAATCAGTTAATGTATTGTATTTTCATTGATGTAAAATTGATATAATCTGATTGGTTATATAAATATAGTCAAAGACTTAAAAAGAATCAAAGAAATAAAGGTTATGTTATCAGTAGTGCATAAAATTTAGTATACACCAAGTGACAACAAACACCAACGGACAGTGCACACTAATGGATAGAGAACCCAGAGAGAAAATTCATAGTGATACCCGAGCAAGAAACCCATGCAAGCATTACTCAGAAGAACCTAAGAGATACCCAATCAGAACTAAAAGTCATAATTTTTCCTGATGGATAGACAACCCTGATGGATAGAGATACTGAAGGACAACTGATGTCAAGACTGAGCAAACAAGGAGTCAAACACTGATAAGAACTGAAGTTCATAAATGACAAAAGACTTAGCTGGCAAGAGCTCAATATGGAGTTAACTATTTGATCACATTTTTTTCATCGACAAGTTAAAATCTAGAGATAAGCTAGAGTTTTAAAGATATTTTTATTCTAGTTGTCAATGAGAAATCTACAGGATAAAACTAAAGCAAGCTTTAATGCAAGAATGATGAGATTTCTAGATCACATCAAGAACAAGAAAGACAAAGACTTAGAAATGGTGAAATCATGTCTATAAGAGAGACAAGCTAATTCATTGTGAATTAGGGGTGAATAGAGAAGAAGATGCTGAAGAGAATGCAGGTGAAGAAGACTTCATACAATCTTGATCAAACAAGCTAAATAACAGAGCTAAAGATTTCCGTAGACACCAAGCAACAAAGAAGCAATGGCATCACCAAGAAGAAAGAAGTGGAGAAAAGGAATAGAAAAGAAACATTAATCAGAAAGGTATTATGAGCTTATAATAGATCTGAACATTTGTAAGTCTAAGTTGTATTTATGAAAAAATCATTTAATGTTTTATTTTAACCATTGGATCAGAAAGTCTCTTAACTCAGAAGGATTTAATTATCATTTCTATTGAGATACATCCCAAGGAGTATCAAAAATTTTCTCACGAAGATAGTATAGTGAAATGCCAGATACCAATTGAAAAACTATTATATTAAATTCTCTAACAAGGTTGCACTAAACAGTGTGTTTTTTACTTTTAACAGGGTTGGCTCTTCACTGAGCTCACTTTAGAAGAGTGAAAATTTTGGGTTACTGGTCCCAAGTGGTTATTCCCCTTATAGGGTTTCCACGTTAAAAATCCATGTGTCAAATGTGTATATGGTTCATTGCATTTATCTTTTCCTTTACACATTACTAAAATAGGATTGATCGGTAAACACTATGTTATTTACTATATTTCGGTAAAGGCTAGACTGCTATTCGATAAAGCTTAAGAAAAAGGATTAACAGTAAACTCAAAGTGGGAGTTATTTCATAATATTACTTAAAGGCATACATCTTGTAGGACTGAAGATAACTTGAGGTTTATATTTGAGATATAAATTTTTGTCTTGTTTATTGGATTAATTTTTGAGGACACTGATTCACCCCCCCTCTCAATTATTCTAACAGAGCTACTTCATTTATTCATCAATTGGATGCATTCAAACATATGCAAACCCTGCCCAAAATGCAACTTAGAAAGACATTGGATCAAATCCTGAGGATCTCTCACCTGGCATAGTGATTATTTAAAACATACTGAGTATGTACAAAAAAGAGATTTACCTGATTCATCTCCATGTGCAAGATTTAATCAATCAAACATGGTGATTTTGGAATATTGTGCAAGTGCAAATGTCAAAACAACATAAATTTCAAATGGATTAGCCTTTGCAAAAATAGAAACTCATGTCTTGAGGCCTAACCACTAATCAAAGTAATATATTTAGATAAAAGGAGAGCATATCCACAACTGGCATCTCAAAAAAACTTCTTGAAAAAAATCTATAACCCTTTGAAAATGAGTATCATGTGAAATAAATTATGTCAACAATGTCAATCTACACAAATTTCTTTTAGAATTGCCTAAGAAAAGACCAGACAGATTGTGCTGGAGATTTACTTCTGGTAGCTAGTTGTTTCTATGTTTGTCATTGATGACAACATATAATATATAGTAGTGTTCTATATGTACTTATCAGAATGATGATATTAACCCTTGCATGGTTATACTCATGTTGTATACATATTGTTGATGCTCTGTTCATACATGCAGAATCAGATTTGATGTTTCAGTTGTGTTGTGCAATTTTGTTAGTGGCAGTTACAATTTCTGGAGAGTATCTGTTTAGAGCTGATGTATTTACCGTGTTTCTTGAGTTGCACCTATCTTCCAAATACAGGTGTATATATTCATGATTAGTTATGAGTTAGTCATGTTTGGTTAAGAGCGCTTGTATTGTTTCATCAGGATCATGTTATTTGAGATAATTTGGTGAAGCCAACTTTGTGAAGCGTCGCGTCTATTCAGTTTATATTGTGCAGTTGTAATTATACTTATGTGGTTAGCTTAGTCGATAAGGATGTTATGAAGAGCTACCTAACAGGTCCCATGATCTCATACTTTGAGGAAGATACTTATAGTAGTTCATTTGTAAATGCTAAGTGTGAATGAGAAGAATAAAGACAGAAAAAGTATAGAGCAGAATATCAGTTAAGTTTCATTCATCAAGGATCTATGTGAAGAAGTAGTAGAAGATTAAAATACATTGAAACTGATCAAGATAGTAGGTCTACTCTACATTTCATCATCAGATACAGTGTATATTTTTTCTAAAGAAGGTTTTAGCCTTCACCATTGAAGCAGTGAGCTTTTGGACAGTGAGTCTTCACCCTTAACAGGGTTATTTGTAAAAGTCTCCTAATAGGGTCAGACCCTTAACTAGGTCACTATACTTATTGCATTGTAAAGAATAACTCCTAGAAGGGTTGCAAGATCTTCTATCAGGGATTATTATAAACAAGTATAGTTCATTGTGGGTGCTAATTTCCACCAGGGTTTTTACCATTTGGTTTCCCCATAGCCAAATTGTGGTGTTGTCTATTGTGTTATCTGAATGTACATTTACTTTATTGTATTCTAGAGTTAATAAGAGAAAAGAATTCAATTAGCTGAAAACTAATTCACCCCCCCTACCCTCTCAGGTATCCTTTGGGACTATTCTAACAATTTGTATTAGAGACAAGTACCTTGAAGAGAAATCCTAATAGCTTAAGGTAGATCAAATGGAATACTTTAGAAAAGAGAGTCCTAAGTTTGATGGAGAGAATTATCTGGATTGAAAGAACAAAATGATAACACATCTACAATTTGTTGGTTTTGACATCTTTGAGATAGCCACACAAGAAGTTGTTATTCCCTCTCTAAAAGACCTTGCAAGAGATGATGCTACTAGTAAACAAAAGGATACGTTCATAGCTAATGAAGTTGTCAAAGAAGCCCTTATAAGTGCACTATCTGACAATGAATTCTCTGAGATTAAGAAAGTAGACAAGGCATACACAATATGGAAGTATTTAGAAGACATGTTTGAAGTAGATATCCAATAAAATAATTCACATAGGAAGACCTAGAAAAAGAAATACAACAATCTTGAGATGTTACCTGAAGAGAACATCAGAACCTACAATCAGAGGATAAATGAAGCAATTTCTCAAATTAGAAACAATGGTGGAGAAATCTCAGAAGAAGACATAATGGAAAAACTGATGACTACATTGACAATAGACTATGAGAGCAAGATCAATATTCTAGATGAAACCATGCAATTGTTAAAAGACTTCAAGAGAGAGACTTTGATCAGTAAAATCTCTGCATTTGAGATATCAAGATTGAAGACTGAACCTAAAAGTGAAACAACCTTCAAAGCATCAATACAAGGTAAGAAAAATTTACACACTTCTAATGAGAAAGAAGTGGTTGATGAAGAACTAGAAGAAATTATTGCCATGATTTCTAAAAGAGAAAATAAATGCAAAGGAAATTATGAAGGACAACTTCCATTCAAATGTTTTTCATGCAACAAGATTGGTCACTTTCCATCCAAGTGTCCCACAAGAGTCAAGAAGTTTAGATTTGATTACAAACCTAAATACAGAAAGGAATGCTACCATACTGAAGAAGGTGTAACAGATGAAGAATTAGGAGAGGATGAAATTGGATTCATTTACCTTAAAGACATGAAATAATTGCTTGAGGAAATCGACATTGAAGATGAAAAGGAAGCACAAGAGTTATCCCTAATTTCCAAAGCAGACATCAGAACCGACTGGATCATTGACAACAGATGCTCTCACCACATGACAAGTGATAGGGACATATTTTTTCATATGGACAAGTACAAAGGTGGTATGGTTAGATTTGAATATAACACTCCTAAACCTATCATAGGCAGAGGATCTATCACCTTGGATGGAAAGAACAAGACATATGATGTTCTGTATGTTGATGGATTACATCACAACTTACTAAGCGTTGGACAACTACTTGACAAAGGTTATCATTTGGAATTCAAAGGAAACAAATGCATTATTAACAATAAACAAGGTGACATGATTGCATCTGGCTCAAAAACAAAAGGTAATGTTTTTCAGCTCAATTCAGATGTAAGTTGTTTTGTTGCAAAAGTGGATGACAGTTGGTTATGGCACAAGAGACTCTGTCATATCAATTTTGACAATATAGTAAAGA
>MU228406.1:1746051-1768057 GCA_018584345.1 Thuja plicata
GTTTTGTTGCAAAAGTGGATGACAGTTGGTTATGGCACAAGAGACTCTGTCATATCAATTTTGACAATATAGTAAAGATAAGCAATGTCAAGGAAGTTAGAGACCTTCCAAGTATTGCAAGACCAGTAGACATAATGTGTAGGGAATATGTTATGGGAAAGCATGTAAGGAGCTCTTTCAGAAGCAAGTAGAACTTGGCTGAGAACAAGTTAGACCTAGTGCATATAGATTTATGTGGTCCTACTCAAACTAGATCATACTATGGAGAAAGGTATTTCATTTTTTTGTTGATGATTTCTCAAGGATTATGTGGGTTGAGTTCTTAAAAGAGAAGTCTGAAGCCTTTGATAAATTCAAAATATTCAAAGCTAAAGTTGAAAATGAATCTGGATTAAAACTAAAGTGTCTGAGATAAGATAGAGGAGGAGCACCTCTGACCAGTTTTATGACTACTATGAAGAAAATGGAATCAAAAGACAGTTGAGTGCACCTAGAACCCTTCAGTAGAATGGGATTGTAGAAAGAAGGAACATGATCATACTTGATACAATATGTACTATGATGATTGAAGGAAAAGTTGCGCACACCTATTGGAGAGATGAAGTCAATACAGCAGTCTATACAATCAACAAAACTCAATTAAGGCCAGGTGGAGATAAGACACCTTATGAACTTTGGTTTGGTAATGTACCTACAGTAAAATACTTCAGAATCTTTGGAAGCAAGTGCTACATCAAGAGAGATGATGGTGTTGGTAAGTTTGATGCTAGAAGCAATGAAGGTATTTTTCTTGGTTACTCTACTAAAAGCAAAGCTTACATATGTTTTAATTTGAGATTAAAGAAGATAATTGAAATTACTCATGTAAAGATTGATGAGAAGTTCATGGTTCAAGAGAGGTACTATGAATATGCACCTATGATTGAGGATGAACCTAGGCCTAGCAATAAAGACACTGTTATTAAAGTAATGTTTGATTGCATTGATGTATCATGTAATGAACCTGAATCAAGGATAGAAGTATCATAGATTACAAATGAGGATGTCACACCAAAAGTTCCAAAATTCACAACTAGATACCATTCAAAAGATGATATCATTGGAGATCAGAGTAGCAGTGTTTTGACTAGATCTAAAGAAAAAAGTTTAACAGTGGATGAAGAGGTATGTTTACTTTCATAGATTGAAACTTTAATGTTGAAGATCATTTCAAGAATTCTAATTGGAAGAAAGCAATGGAAGAAGAATTATATCAAATAATCAAAAATGACACATGGGAATTGGTTCCGAGACCTAGTGACAAAAATGTGATTGGAACAAAGTGGGTATTCAGGAATAAGATGAATGAAGATAGTATAGTGGTCAGAAACAAAGCAAGACTGGTGTGTAAAGGATATGCAAAAAGGGGAGGAATAGATTACACTGACACATTTTCCCCTGTGAGCAGACTAGAAGCCATTAAGTTATTCTTGGCTTATGCAACATTCAAAGATTTTAAAGTATATCAAATGGATTTCAAATCAACCTTTCTGAATGTTTACTTGAAGGAGGAAGTCTACATAGAAAAGCCTGAAGGATTTAATCTATCAGATAAACTAGACATGGTATACAAATTGAAGAAAGCACTCTATGGACTTAAACAAGCCCCAAGAGCTTGGTATGAGAGACTAGATGGTTATCTTACCAAGATTGGATTCAAGAAAGGAATAGAAGATTGAAACTTATTCATAAGAGAGACACCTAATGGATTATTACTTGTTGCCATATTTGTTGATTACATTATCTTTGGAGGTAATGACAAGCTTAGTGCAAAATTTGCAAAAGAAATGCAGAATGAATTTGAAATGAGCATGATTGGTCCTATAAAATATTTTTTGGGATTGAATGTAAAGCAGACAGATAAAGGAATATTCATAAATTAGTCCAAATATGTGAAGGAAATATTGAAGACTTTCAAGATGGAAGACTGTAAGCCAGTATGCACTCCTATGATAACAAGAAGCAAGCTTTCTAAATAAGATGATTCTACAATAGTTGACAAGACATTGTACAAGTCTATGATTGGAAAACTTATATATCTTACTCAATCTAGACCAGAAATATCTAATGCATTTGGAATTGTTGGTAGATTTGCAGCTGAACCCAAGCAGAATCACCTAATGGCAATAAAGAGAATATTCGAATATCTAAAGGGAGCTATAGACTATGATTTATGGTATCCTAAATCAAAGAATGTGCAACTTCATGTATACAGATGTAGATTGGGCAGGGTGTATTGATGAAAGGAAGAGTACTTCAAGAGGAGTAGTATTTCATGGAGATAGGTTGGTTTCTTGGATAAGAAAGAAGTAGAATTGTATCTCTCAGTCAACAGTAGAAGCTAAATATGTTGCAACAACATTAAATTGTTTAACAATGGTTTGGATCAAGCAGATGGTTAAAGATTTTGGTATTCAAGTTGATTATCCTATTGTTATTCACTGTGATAACACCAGTACTATCAACATATCCAAGAACCCTATGATGCATGCAAAGACAAAACACATTGAGATTAAATACCATTTTCTTAGAGAAAAATTTACAAATAATGAAGTAAAAATTGGACTATGTAAGCACTAAAGAATAGTTGATAGATATTTTCACAAAGCCTTTATCAAAAGATACTTTTGAGTATCTCGGGGAGAAGTTGGGAGTAATTTCCTTTCCCGAGTCTAATTAGATAATGCAGCATGTACATCAGTCCATGGTGACTGATGAATGGTTGACTACTCTATTTCTGGAGTAGTACCTATGCCTAATTGTTTATGGCACCCTTTTCCATTGATGTCAAAGGGGGAGTATGTAGTAAGGGGGAGCATATACTCTCGGGGAGTATATGATCATGTCACTTAAAAACATAGATAGAAGAGCTTCAGCAGTGTAGAGGAATCTTTGATGAGGATATTGAGAAGATTGTAAAAAGAAAGAGGACACAATGTGCTGAAGATGTTTTTAATATCATATGTTGCCATCAATGTCAAAGGGGGAGATTGTTGGAGATTTACTTCTGGCAGCTAGTTGTTTGTATGTTTGTCATTGATGACAACATATAATATATAGCAATGTTCTATATGTACTTATTAGAATGATGATATTAACCCTTGCGTGGTTATATTCATACTGTATACATGTTGTTGATGCTCTGTTCATACACATAGAATTAGATTTGATGTTTTAGTTGTGTTGTGTAATTCTGTTAGTGGCAGTTACAATTTCTGGAGAGTATCTGTATAGAGCCGACGTATTTATCGTGTTACTTGAGTTGTGCCTATCTTCTAGATATGCATGTGTATATTCATGATTGGTTATGAGTTAGTCATGTTTGGTTAAGAGCACTTGTCTTGTTTCATCAGGATCATGTTGTTTGAGATAATTTAGTGAAGCTGACTTTGTGAAGCGTCGTGTCTATTCAGTTTATATTGTGTGGTTATAATTATGCTTGCATGGTTAGTTTAGCTGACAAGGATGTTATGTAGAGTTTCCTAATAGGTCCCATGATCTCATACTTTGAGGAAGATACTTATAGTAGTTCATTTGTAAATGCTAAGTGTGAATGAGAAGAATAGAGACAGAAAAAGTACAGAGCAGAATATCAGTTAAGTTTCATTCATCAAGGATCTATGTGAAGAAGCAGTAGAAGATTACAATACATTGGAACTGATCAAGATAGTAGGTCTACTCTATAGCTCATCATCAAATATAGTGTATATCTATTCTACAGAAGGTTGTAGCCTTCACCATTGAAGTAGCGAGCTTTTGGACAGTGAGTCCTCACCCTTAACAGGGTTATTTGTAAAAGACTCCTAATAGGGTTAGACCCTTAACCAGGTTAATATAATTATTGCATTGTAAAGAACAACTCCTAACAGGGTTGCAAGATCTTCTAACATGGATTATTATAAACAAGTATAGTTCATTGTGGGTGCTAATTCCCACTAGGGTTTTTACCATTTGGTTTCCCTGTAACCAAATTGTGGTGTTGTTTATTGTGTTATTTGAATGTGCATTTACTTTATTTTATTATAGAGTTAATAAGAGAAAATAATTAAATTAGCTGATAACTAATTCACCCCCCCTCTCAGTTATCCTTTGGGACTATTCTAATAGATTGATCATGACCTAAAATTGGAGACACATGAAGTATTTAACCTCTTTAGTACATTACAAAAAGATTTTTCTCAATTAGGAGAAATGGTCAAAAGTTATAATAGGTCAAATAGGGCTACTCAGACTTCTAGGCAAAATAGAGAAACAAGACAATTATGGAGAACCAAATTTGGGGGATCTGAAAACCTATCAAGAGGACTCGAATGGATTGGGTTTTGAAACTTAAGATCTATGATATACATATTAAACATTCCCAAAGTGGCGGTCCATGAAACTCAATATGACACAAGTTATTCAAATGCAAACTGTGCTTGTTACAACAAAATGACACTTAGGTAGAAAATGTAGATTTAGACAAGTGCTCAAAACAAGACATCATAAAATAACTCAAAACTTGAATCTGATGACCTAGGATGTCTTCATATGTAAAAACAACATTAATGAACACCTGACATGTATGGTATACCTCAAAAATTCCTCCGCATAAATAGGCACAAAAATAAATTGTAGGGGTTCAAAATGCAAAAGTTTAACAAGGTACTCGAAATCCCTTGTTACATTTTTGAGTCCCTACACTATCCCTTCTCATGGTTTCAGTCAAGGGTCCATAAATACTATTGAAATTTATGATAATTTTTTTGTAAAAGCTAACAAACCATGAAAATATGTTACCTTAGTAGCACTCCTTGGAGTAGGCCACTAAAGAATAGGCTTCACTTTCTCTTGGTCCATTTTAAGACCACTTTCTGAGACAAAAATATCCCAAGTACACTAACTCCTTCAAAAAAATGCACTTCTTTAGGTTAATCAATAACTTCTCTTCCCTTAACTTCTCAAAGAACCTACAAATATGCATTATATTCTCTTCCAATGTCTTTTAGAAGATCAAAATATCATCCAAGTAAACAATAACAAACTTACTCATAAATTATTTTAATACCTCATTTATAAGTCACATGAATGTACTTGGTGCATTCGCTAGCCCAAAAGGCATGAATAACCACTCATACAAGCCCTCCTTTGTCTTGAAGGTTGTGTCTCATTCATCTCCTTATCTAATATGAATTTGGTGATATCAACTCTTCTGATCTATCTTTGTGAAGTACTCATCTCCAATCAAGTAATCCATAATGATAATGTCATCCATCCTCGGAAAGGTAAATCTATACTTGATAGTAATCTTATTGATAACCCAAGAATCTGTAGACATCTTCCATTCCCCATTTTTCTTTGGTTCTAGTATTGCAGGTACAACACATGGGCTCAAATTCTCTTGAATCAACCCTCTACAAAAACTCTTGCACTTGTCTATTTAATTCTTCACTCTCTGTTGGAGTCATTCTATGGGCTTCCTTATTGGGGAAAATAGCTGCAAGAATCATGTCCATTTGATGACTAATCTTTCTTATTGGTGGAAATCCATTAGGTACATTATCAAATATAATATTCGTAAACTCATCCAAAAAATCCACAACTTCCATAGGTACATATTCAACTTCCTCTTTATCAACTTTTGGAATTAAAGAAAAACACATATGTTCATGCTTCATGCCTTCTAGAAACTTCCTTCCATCAACTAAACATATTCTGGCATTGCTACATACATTTTTGTCTATTTCCTTCTATGGCTTTAGCTTATATTAGAATCCATCCTTTGTCAAAGAATAGGTATTTGCATACCCATCATTTAGTAGACGACGATAAAATTATCAAGGTCTCCCCAAAAATAGATGACAAGAATCCATAGGCATAATATCATATGATACCTCATAATGATAGTTTTCAATTTCAAACTTTACTAGACATTGTTTATTGACCAAAACCTTGTGATCCTTCTGCAACCAAAAAATCTAGTAGGGGTTCAGATGCTTTCTTCTCCCTAACTTAAATTTATCAATCATTTCCTCTGAAACAAGGTTATCGATACTACCACCATCAACAATGATATTTAATACTTTACCATTACACTTACACCTTGTGCGAAAAAAATTATTCCTTTTCTTAGGTTCCTTCTCATCATTCAAAATGGCTCTTCTGGTGACATGGACCTCTCCTCTTTCATCATCTTCATAATGTGACTACTTGGCATCTTCATCCACATGTTCAACTTGTGAATTGTCATTTGGTCTTCTATTTTTCCTCCCTTTATGTTTGGGACACTCATAATCTCTATGTCCTTCTACACAATGGAAACACGTCCCACGAAAACCTCTTGTTTATTTTCCTTTCCCTCTTCCTCTTCCTCTTTGATATTTATTATTTTGATCATGAGGGTTATATAAATTATTTCCCATTTGATTCAGACTTCTACTAGAATCACCATTCTTCTTCCAATCTTGATTTAGACCTCTAGAAGACCACCCAATAGGATTTCCACCATGACTTATTCCACTTTGGTTTCTCTCAAAATTCTTATTTGGTTTTTCTTCTACCTTCAAATAAAATTGATATGTGTCTTCAATAGTATACATTCTTACCATTATAAACTCTTCTTGAATACTTAGCCTCAACTCATTTATGTATAGGGAAACATTCTCCTTGTTGGCTTTATAATGACCCATTTTGATAAGGACTCGATAGAACTCTTCCATATATTCCTAGATAGATTTTCTTGTATTGCATTTTATTCAACAAATCAAGCTCATAGTCCACATGAATGAACCATATCTTCAATTTTTCAACCATTCAATCACATCTTATTATCATCTCCTTTCATTTTCTATTCCTTTCCAACTAAACTTATCTCCACAAAAATTTTGCATGACCTTTTAGCTTGGCCTTTGCGAATCTAACCCTCTTAGGATCTTCTCTTTCCTAACTCTTTTAGATTAAGATTTGCTGAAAATGTATAAAATTTAATATTTTCTCTATTTCTGATCTTGGAAATGGCCCGTAAAAACCTAGCCTCCTTAGAATCCCTAACCATTTATTTCTCTTCTTCAAACTATCCTTCTTCTTCAGATTAATCCTCACTTTCATCTCTTTCCCTAATATTAGCTCCTCTACACAAACCTCTTGCAGTGCTTGCAATTTCATCTAGAGAGGTCTAAAACCCTCTTATTTCACACCCATAACTCTTCCACTGTGGTTCCTTTGTTGAGACATTTTTAGTAATTATATCTCAAACCCACAACCACAGTCTCAGTGCAAATTGCCTCACATTTGGCGATCTATCTACACACTCAGGAACTTCTTCTCCAATACCATTTTTTCAAGGCTACTACCCTTAATCAATCAAACACACACAACACTACAAGGATATAATAAAAATAATTGCAAGAACAGAACAATGACAAGAACAGAAACACTTACTTTCTATTATTTAAAATGAAAGGACATTATGATATTTAGAAAAGTAAGATGTTATACCCACATGGGCATTTTCATTACAATAATATGCAAGACAGAGTCACCATCTACACTACTAGAACTGACCTTAAAATCCCCCTTCATCCCTACATAAATAGCATAATTAATTTCCCTAGAATATTCCAGAAAGTGAAATTTCCCATTTTTGCGCCCAGCGGTTCAATTTCCCACTTTAAGTAATTTTCTCCCTATTACTTTTGTATTGAAATTCATGTCCTAAAAGCCCAACTTCTAAAAACCATAACTTGTGAACTGTTGAGTGGATTGGTAATTGTGAACCCATTTTGGAAATTCCATGAAGTGTTCTACCCCCTAGGCCTAAAAAGCACCATCAAATCAAAGTTTGACCCCTTTTTGGATCCTCTAAGGCCTTCAAAATTGAGCCAAAAGTTTGTGTACCACCCTACCAAAACTAAAAAAATGCAATATCTTCAAAAATGAACTTGATCTTGCCATGAAACTTTACCGACGAGCTTATAGATCAAGAATGAGCCTCCAGGGAAGAAACTAGAATAATATTTTATCACATGAACAACTTACTAAAAATATTAAACTTGCAAATAATACTAACCCTATCCAAAGATAACCCTTATTGAAAACTAGACAATATTTTTGGGTACTGTAATATTTCTCTTACACCCTGGATGCTCTTGCATCATTTTTCAATGGGGTATAGGTGAATTATGCATATCCATCAATGATATAGAGTATTCTCCTACCCTGTTTTGATGAATTCTACATTGCTTTTCAAAATTCTTCATCATGATGTCCATTTTTTATAGTGTCATTTTTTCTTTCTCTTTTTTTCTGATCTAGAGGATTTTGATCCCTCTTGAATAAAAAAATTAAATTTGAGTAACTAGGGTTCCCTCCATTAAATTATAGAAAATTAACTATTTCCTTGCCTTTGTTGGGTGAAGATGAATTAATTTCTTCATTACTTGAGGTAGTAATCTCATCATTTGGATCTTCTTTTACTTTCTCTTTTATTTTTGAACTTGGACTAGGGTCTTCTTCTTCTTTTTGCTTGGTCGGCCTTGACATAGAGCCTTCAATTTTATGAGGAAAAAATGAATCTATCACTAGTTTAATATTATTGCAATATTTAAAGGGTTTCAAATATCCACTAAAATTATCTCTTGACCCATGTATGGAAGCTTCACACATTGATGATGAGTGGATGGTACCACTTGCATGTCATGAATCCATGGTCTACCCAAAAAAATATATTAACTCATCTTGAGATCTAAAACTTGAAAAATTGTATCTTTTTAATAGGACCCACCCTAAATTTTAATGTGATCATCCCTTTTGATGACTTTTTTCATCGTCATAATCATTTATAGTTATCTTTCTTTCAAGATGAGTGGTATTCTCACAATAGCCTAAGGCTTTGATCAAGTTCAATATACATATTTTCAGACCAACACCTCCATCTATTTTGACTCTTTTGGCCGTATGCTTTTGGATGAAGACTTCAATTTGCAAGGGTAAATTTTGAGGATGGCACTCAGAAAATGAAAGGAAATGGGGAGAAATGAGGTGACCAACCATACTTTGAAATTGTTTCGCATTGAAGTTATTAGGAACTCTCGTATCCACTAGAGCTTTCTCCAAAATTTCCTTGTGTGTAGGTGAAATTTTTAGTAACTCGTAGATTGAAATTTCAGCCAGTGTCTTTTAGATTTGATCGACAAGGTTGTATTATTTTGATGAGAAAGTTGAAGAATGTGATAAGTTTGGTTTAGTACAAATTCCTGGTAGGGTAACTTTGGAAGCTTTCCCCATAGTTACAATATTAGATTATTCTTTTTTATTTTTTATCCTTTACCATAATAACATTGATGACGTTTTCAGAACTAGAGAGGGAATTGATAGTGTTATCATACATATGTGTAAAATTTACTTTTTTGTCTCCTCTACTATGGTTTTTTTGGAATTTTAAGATTCATCCTTGTGATGATTCAAGAAAGGGGTCTTGAATGTCATGTGGTCTTCATTATTCTCTAGACCATCCACTTGGATTGTGCCATCATCAATGAGGTCTTGTACCACATGTTTTAACCTCATACATTCATTAGTTTTATGTTGTTTGTTATGGTGATGCTCACAATTATTGGAATCACTCCACCATTATGGCTTCACATGAGGTTCATAGTTCCATTCCTCTGGTAAAGTTATGAGTTCATTTTCAATGAGAGTTCTTAGGGTTGTCTCAAGTGTTTCTCCTAATTGGGTAAACTTTCTTCTTGGTCCTGATGTAAATTGAGACATGAATTTGGGTTTGGTCTTGTTATTCCCTTGGTTGTTGTTGAAAGAGTTGTTGCTTTTAAAAGGATTGTTGGGGGATTGATTTAAATTATTAGTTTGACTAGTGGAACCACCTAAAATGTTAAAAGGCTTAGGTTTTAGATTGTGGGCTTCCATTCCACTACTTCGTCATTGACTAAATTCTTGTTGTTATTCTTTAACCAAAATTTGGTTTATTGTTATTGTTATTGGTTTAAGAATTTTAGTTCAAATTGTTGTTCTTTTTATTTGAAAAACCTTTTTTATCCTCGTATATCTTTAATTCCCCATTTCTTACTAAAGTATTTTCTAGTATGATTCTATTTCCTATCATTTTTTCAAATTTTGGTGGACATTGAAGTTGCAATGTGAATTTCATTATTGTATTCAAGTAGTTTATGAATATATCCATATTTTCCTTTTATAGCACACTTTGTGGATATTTATCAAATATCCTTCCCCATCTTTGTAGAAAACTCAAATATGATTTCCCACTTCTTTGCTTGTCATTGCATAAGCCTACATTGGTGATTTATCGTTCAATGTTATAGGAGTACTGATTGAAAATTTTTGAGATTAATTCCTCAAAGGTTTTGATACTTGGAGGTAACTTTAAAAACCATTCTATTGATGTTCCACCAAGGCTTCTAGGAAATAATCCCATTGAGTAAGTGGGTTCATGGATAAATTCCATACTCAATGTGCCAAATTCCCTTATGTGGTCTTGTGGGTATTTTGTACCCATATACTTGTCATATTTAGGGAATACCATGTTTTGAGGAAAGGGTTTCATAAATAGATTCTTGTCGAATGGAAAGGGAAAATGGTTTCTATTGAATATTGTTTTGGAGCATCCACTTTCTTGATTTTATCTATTTGTGCATGTAAAGACTTGATTTTTTGGTTCATAGCTTTTAAAGGGGTATCTTCTTTGTCATCTAATGTTAATTTGGATGTGTCAAAATCATGAGGGAGTTTAACCCCTAGTTGAGCTAAGGTTAGGAAATATCTATCTATGTATCTTTCTAAGATATTTTCCATCATCTTTATGAACAAAGGATTTTGGGCAGCCTCATTAAATTTTCCTTGGCTAGCACCTCATCATGGTTATTATTAATTTCCCCAGTGTTGTTATCCTCATACCACAAATTACTTTCCACTGGAACTTACCCCTATTCTTCCTCTTGATTATTCTCTTGAAATGGTTGATAAGAAGAATGAGGAGTCTGGTCTTGATAAGGTATTTCTTCTCTAAGCATAGTTTTGTCTTTTGTAAAATGATTTGTTGTAATGGGATCTTATCAAAACTAGCATGAAAAGGACTTTAATATCATTGTTGAAAGGATGTCATTTTGAAAAGAATGATGATGTGTAGGAAATTTTTATCTTTTAATGGATGTTTTTTTCTTGGAGATCATGTATCATCAAGAATAGAAAGCACAAATACACATGTTTTCTAGCCTTTAAAAAAGCTACACAAAAAAATTTGTATTCTTGAATGTTTTAACAAGGCCTCCAAAAGAAAACACTTAAATCAATATACCTAATGTAATTTTATGTTTAACATGGTTTCAATAGGTAGGCTTACTACTTAACTAGGATTTAGTTGATGAATCATTCAAAGATATTTTCTTTTACCTATCAATTATGAGAGCTTTCTATCACATTCATGGAATGTTTTGCGCAATGTGTTAGGACTACTAGAGGAAGGCTATTACAATTCTCCTTGTTGTCCACCCCATTAAGGATGTAATCATTTCTTTTTAGAGTGAGTTGGATCAACGGTGGTTAAAGAAGTTTTGTATCTCACTTTTGACTCTCCCTCTCATGGATTTCATAAAGAACTTGGGAGATATGCCCTCTAGGGTTCTAAATCACTTGCAATTTATAAATCAAAATTGAAGAAAAATATAGGTTTAGGAATTTGATCAGCATAAAAGAGTGAGAGAATATCCCTATTATCTTTTATCTCCCATACACAATATACATGATTTGTTCACTTTTGAATCTGTTTATCTAATGGAACTAATTGTTGGGATTAACCAGACAGAAATAACAATTACATGCAGAAATATAACTAGTAACACAGAATAATAAACCAAAATACAAGAGAACACAAGACACAAATATTTAACATGGTTCACCCAATCCCTGGGCTACATCCACCAAACAACAAGTCCAATATTTATGTTATCTAGTGATTATAATATGATCACTATACACAATCCCTTACAATTCAATTCCACCATAAAACATACAAAATAATAATGAAACCCTAACCCTAAGCTAATTTATACACAATTTATGCCTCTTTAGGGTTAGAACATGTGAGTCTAGAAATTGGTGATGCCCCAAACCCCATGCATTGAAAAAAGGTAAAACACTTTTGTGGATAGTACTTTCCTGATCAATCACCATAATATAACAATCTCCCACTTGGGGACTGATTAGACTCCACATAAACCAACAATTCTCCCACTTCGAGACTAATCCTATAACTAAACCGCTACCTTGTGAAGCTCCCACTAGAAAAAAACTTCCTAGATTCTATTGTTTAGTTAGTCTATTAAATCTAGAAGACCAACCAAAGCTGAACAAGAATTCAGCTTCTCCCTCATTACAACCTTTGTAAACATATCCATTGGATTATCATATGTAAGTATCTTTTCCAGATTTAACTCTCCATCATCCAAAACTAACCAAATGAAATGATTCCACAATTGTATGTTCTTTTTCTTTCAGTGCAAAGTAGAATTCTTCGCAAGATGTATGGCACTCTAACTATCTAAATACAAATATTTATCTACCTATGGATGTCCCAATTCTTCCATGAAGAATTGAAGCCATATCATCTCCTCTGTAGTAGCAACATACTCTACCTCTGTAGTGGATAAGGCATTCACCTTTTGTAACCAAGAAATTCAACTCACTTCTGTCCCACCAATAATAAATACATAACCTATAGTACTCCACCTAGTATCTATATCTCCTGCCAAATCTGAGTCAACATAGCCATGAATGGTAGTAGTAGAGTCCCCAAAGTGTAAACATGTATTAGATGTACCTCTCAAATATCTAAGAATCCATTTGACTGCATTCCAATGCTAAATCCTAGGGTGAATCATATACCTGCTAACAAATCCCACTGCATGTGCGATGTCTAGCCTAGTACACACCATAGCATATGTTAAGGTCCCTACAGCTGAAGCATAAGGTATATTGGACATTCTTTCCTCTTCTTCTAGTATGACCAAGCAAAGGTGTCATGACAGCTTTGGAATCCTTCATGGAGAATCTCTGTGACACCTTTTCAACATAATCAGCCTGGGATAGAGTTAATTTTCTATTCCTCCAATATCTACAAATTTACATGCCAAGGATTTTTTTTTCTTCCCCCAAATCCTTCATAGAAAAAGATTTTTCTAACTATTATTTCAACCCCTTAATATGATCCATGTTAGCCCTAGCTACAAGCATATCATCAACATATAAACATAAAATAATGTAGTTGTCCTCATTTAACCTCTTTAAATAAACACAATGGTCAGAATTTCATCGAGTGTATCCATTCTCATTCATAAAAGTATCAAACTTAATATTCCATTGCCGAGGTGCTTTCTTCAAGCCATATAAACATTTGTGCAATTTGCACACTAAACTCTCCTTACCCTTGACCTCAAATCCCTGTGGTTGTACCATATATATTTCTTCATTCAAATCATCATGAAGAAAAGTTGTTTTAACATCAAGCTAATCTAAATGAAAATATTCAGTGGCCACAATGCTTAAAACAGTATGAATAGAAGTCATTTTAACAACTGGAGAAAATATCTCATCAAAATCAATACCATGTTTCTGTGCAAATCCTTTTACGACTAATCTGGCTTTAAATATTTTCTTACCGCCATATTCTTCTTTCAACATCTAAACCCATTTATTCTCCAAAGCCCATTTACCTGCAGGTAACTTACATAAATCCCAAGTCTAATTTTTCATAAAGGAGTCCATTTCATCTGTCATTGTAGACTCCCACTGAAGCTTTGTATCCAGCTGCATAGCTTCATTATAACATTCAAGTTCACTAACATCAGTTAATAAAATAGAATACAAAGAAGGTGAAAATCTATCTGTAGGTTTACTTAGCCTTTTTGACCGTCTAAAATTTACTGGGGTGTGTGGTATTTGTTGTTGTTGTTGTTGTAGATCATAAATAATTACTAGAACATTATCATTTGGAGTATCATCCAACTCTACATAATCAATGTCTTTCTTCTCATGTTGTCGCAACAGATCTTTGTACAATATTTTCTCATTGAATATGACATCCCTGCTTCTCACAATTTTACCATTTTCAAAATAGAAAAGTCTATAGCCAAATTCATCAATGACATATCCAAAAAATACACATTTCTTTGATTTTTCTTCCAGCTTGGTTCTATTTTTAAAATATATATGTGCAAATGCTTCACAACCGAAGGTTCTGAGAAAAGAATAACTAACCTTCATACTAGTCCATGCTTCCTCTGGAATACCACAACCCAAAGGAGTAGAGGGACCTCTATTAATTAAATAAATAAAATTATTTACAGCCTCTACCCACATGTTTAAGGGGAGCCCAACATGCAATCTCATAGTCCTTGCACGCTCCATTATTGTCATGTTCATGTGTTTAACCACTCCATTTTTTTGTGGAGTGCTTGGAACCATTTTCTTCCTACGAATACCATTAGAGGATCAATAATCTTCAAATTATTCTCTGCAATACTCAGCACCGTCATCAGATCTCAAAAATTTTAATCTTTTACTAGTCTCATTTTCAACCAAGCTTTTTCCATTTTTTAGAAGTTTCAAATACTTAAGATTTATGCCTAAGGAAATAAATCCAGACTTTCCTAGTTATATCATCAATGAAAGTAACATAATACAGAGAGACACCAAGGGAAGATACATGACCTGGACCCCATACATCTCTATGCACAAGCTCTAATTTATCATCTTTATTTTCCTTCCCACCATTCAAGAAACTGACTCTCTTTTGTTTCTCATAAACACAACTTTCACAGAAATCATCCAAATTTACACATTTCAGACCTAGTAAAAATTTCTTTGGGTGAATTAATTTCATACCTTTCTCACTCATGTGCCCAAGTCTATTGTTCCACATTGTTGTTTTGGTATCCACACCAACTTCTTCATTTTCTACCTGCTCAACTACAGCAACTATTCCCAAATATTCACTTTTCTTTGTAACAATTAGAGTAGAAGTAAAAGCATTACCTGTACAAAGATATAAGGTGCCTAATTTCACACCTTTTTCTACTACTAAGGAACATTTTGAAACCTTCCAATTTTTATCATTAAAAGTAATTTTGCAACCCTCATCACCTAGTTACCCTACTAAAATTAAATTTCTACTCACCCTTGGAACATGTCTTACCTCTTGTAGTAGCCAATGATTCTCATCATGCAACTTAATATTAATTCTTCCCTTCCCAAAAATTTTACATGGTTCATTATCTCCCAAATAAAATTTCCTAAAATCACCTTGGAAATAATCAATTCAATAAATCCTATGGGGTGTAGCATGAAAAGAAGCCCCTGAATATAGAACCCATGAATCATCAACATTATCAAGCGAAAGAATCAAAACATCATCTTCAGATTTAGTACTTACCACATTTTACTCCTTATTGCCTTCATGTTTGTCTCCTTCTTTATTCTTTTGAGACCAACAATATTTCTTATTATGACCTATCTTTCCATAGTAGCAACAGTTGCTAGGTCCTCTTGATTGAGACCTCTTTCCTTTTGAATTTCCTCATGACTTCCCATGATTTCCAAAGTTGTTTCCTCTATCTCTTGTTCTGCCTCTTCTTTTTGCATTCAAAACACTACCTGATGTAGATCCACCTGAGATTTTTCTATGAATTTACTCTCTTAGAATAACACCAACAACATCATCAAATTTTAGGGCATTCAAATTAGAAACAGAATTACTAACAACCATTATCAAGTTGCTCCTACTATTTGGAAAAGAACACAAAATCAAAAGAGCCCTAATTCCTTCATCGAAAATTATACCTACAAAATATAATTGACTAGTAACTATATTAAACTCATTTAAATGATCAGTCACTAAACCACCTTCTACCATCTTCATATTAAATAAACACTTCATAAGAAATACCTTATTCAAAGTGGAAGGCTTTGCATACAACTTTGCTAGGGTTTCCATCAACTCTTTAGTTGTCTTTGCCTTGGTAATATTAAACGCCACCAATTGTGCTAGGAATAAGAGAATGCTTCCCAATGCCTTTCTATGCAGAACATCCCAATCCTCCTGAGACATAGTAATGGGTTTCTTGATCACTCCTTCCAATGGTCACCATAAATCCTTCTGGTAGAGATAGTCCTCCATCTACATTTTCCATAACTGGAAGTTCTTCCCATTAAACTTCTCAACCTTCAACTTACCCTCATCTGCCATTACTCCCACTCAACCATGAGACTCCCAATAAACCATGATATCTTCTTGTAGAGGATAAATAAAGACAACCTTGCTCTGATATCACTTGTCAGGATTAACCAGACATAAATAAAAATTACATGAAGAAATATAACCAATAACAAAGAATAATAAACCAAAATATAAGAGAACACAAGACACAAAGATTTAACATGGTTCACCCAATCCATAGGCTACGTCCACCAAATAGCAAGTCCAATCTTTCTATTAACTAATGATTACAATTTGATCACAATACACAATCCCTTACATCTAATTACCACCATAAACCATACAACATAATAATGAAACCCTAGCCCTAAGCCAATTTATACAAACTTTATGCCACTTTAGGGTTAGAACATGTCAGTCTATAAATTGGCAATGCCCTGAACCCCCTACATTGTAGAAAGGTAAAACTCTTTCCTGCATAGTAATTTCTTGATCAGTCACTAGAATATAACACTAATGTACTTTGTCATTCTCGTCACTTTGAGAAAAGTGAAATCATAGACCTAATACCATTGTTTACAAAGAATGAGGATTTGTAATTATGTGTTTTTTCATTCCTTATCCTTTATTTCTATTGTCTATTTCATCATGTTTGCATTTTGATCATGTTAAAAGATGAGAGAATAAGCGTAATACCATCATTGAAAAACAATAATAGGTTTCTATTTAGACTATATTTTGAATCTTGAAGTGTCACAATTTATGCAAATGACTTATAATCAAACGGCTTAGGAATCACCTTGTTTAAAGCTTATATGGACATTTTTTAGAAATTTTTGTTTTTCAATACATACCTTGGCGACCATTCCTGCTCCTAAGCATCCCCTTCAAAAATGTTAATCAAACAAAATTCAAGCCATAGCGAAGGAAATCAAAAGTATTTTCGTAAATGTGAATGAATTTATAAAAAGTGAGAAGCTTAAAAATTAATTCTAGGAATGTTGTAAATGATTGATAAAGATTGATTATCTTTATGTAATTATTATATGCCTTAACATCATCATCACCTAATTCATCAATAATACTTGCATTGTGAATTTTTTTTGCATAGTAATCAATCCTTTTTACCTTATTTTCTTTGTACTAATAAGAATTTTGAAATGCAATCTTCCTAACCTTTGTATGTTCTGACATCAACAAACATTTAAAATGAATTAGATCTTTGTATTTTATGTTTTTCAAAATAAAAGTTGCAGGCGCTATATAAAACTTGACACGCACTGGTATTTAACTAGTACACACTAAACTTTATATTACACATGCTACTATTTATCTTATACACGCTTAAATAAATGTTTCATTTTATAAGGGCTATAAGAAATTTATAAAAACATCTAAAATTTCATTCATGAGCACTAAAAGAAAGCTAGATTGGAGAAACAAGAAACTTTACACACACTGAACTTTATCTCCTATATGCCAAACTTTGCTTGACATGCACTGAACGTTTCTTGGTATGTGTTGAAATTTTCTTGATACACATTGAAATTCTATCTATAGGCACTCATGTACCTACAAATGTCAAATCTGCAACAATATTTCACTTAAAATGATAAAAAAAAAAAACTTTAAAATGTGTTAGGTTGAGGCATCTTCCCCATTGGGTACCATTTGTCATATGTAAAATACCTTCATGAAACATTATATCAACAAATATCAAGTAAAATGATAAATATATATGCTAATTGAACAATCAAACTTTAAATCCTTGAAATCTTCTCATGGTTCCCTATCTAGAAAGACTAAATTTATGATCTAAGCTGCAAAAGCATCCCTAAAGTGATAATATCTAGAAGGAGATGGATTAATTAAGCTAAATGCTATCATCTACATGATTTATTTGATATGAATTTCCAATTATAATCCTAAGATGAATATAATTATGCTAATTAAGAATGAACAATTCAATATAATGTACTTACTATGATGCTAATAGATGTAAAGTGGTGATTTGCACTAAGAAATACATACTATTTATAGGATTCCCCAATGATAGGGGGTGATTTTGATAAACCATAGTAAAATCACGGTTGAGGTGAAGTGGCGTAGGAGCACTCTAGGAAAAATAAGTTTTCCTTTGGCATTCCTGGACTCCCTCAAGTCCATAATAGTCTATAGGACATGCTAGTCTAAAGGTTTCATATTGGGCACATCTTTGTAAGACCTAGTCCCAAGATTGGCATTAATAAGCCCTTGGTCAAATATTGGTCAACCAGTGTCCCAAACCTTAGAAATAGGTTAATTTAATATTTTTTCATGTTTTTACATGTTTTGGTCCATTAGGGATCATAAAATTTTGTTTTGGACCAAAATTGTCACCTAGAGTGCAAAATTGCACAATATTGCAAAGTTGCTCAAAAGTTGTCAATGCAACTTTTATCAACTTTTGGTAAAAAGTTTTAAATCCATTCCCAAATGGCTATTTAGTTCAAAAATGAGATTTAACCATTGGGAATTGCTACAAAATCCCTTATAGGTGGGTGGTAGACTAACTTTTGTAATTTGGCATTAAAAATTAATAAACATCAACCATTTCTCTACAAATTTGTAAATAGTTAGTTGGTATGGGCATTAATAGAAGAATTTGGATGAAAGTATGATACATTAAGTTTTATATATGAATTATCTTCCTTTATCACTTGGTATCATGTCTTAATCCTTTGTCCATTGCAAGTTATTGAATTTCTACTCTTGCTACCTGGTTTGTAGGCCCTAAATCAGAGTTTCATCTAATAGTTGTGTTTTCTCTTCGATTCCACCTTGAGAATCTAATGCCCCTTGGTGGAATTCAAGAATTTTATATGTAATTTGAGATTATACAGGTTTTGTTTGGCAACTTGCAGGGAGATGGGTTTTCCATAATGCCCTAGGTGTACATGTCCATGTGTGCACCAACCAACGATTTAGGACAGTCCACATAAATTTCCTTTGGGGATTCACCAAGACCTATAAATAAATGTGTAAGACCCTTATGTATTCCCTCACATGATTCAAGTGTTGGTTTGGATATTTTTTGCAAGGAATTAGCACTTGTAGTGCAAGTGCAGACCTAAGTAGGTCGAATTATCTTATCAAAACTAGGTGTCATATTGTCTTCCTTTCATTTCCATGTCTTGATGCTTAATTATAATCCCTTTAGCCATAAAGGGTATCTAAATCCCTATTCTGTTTAGAGGCTTATGTGGAATAATTTCAAACTAAGTCCAATTTTGTAGCTAAAAAGGCTACAAGCAAGAAGTTGGCTTTTCAAAGAAACTATGTTCCAAGGGTTACATCTGTTGAATAGGATCATTGAATCCGTGTCTTAGGGACCTAAATAGACCAAATCCTTGAGTATAGGTCACCCTTGGTCCTTGGAGTCACTTTATGGGCGATTTGAGTAATTCTAGCATATGTGCCTAGTAACCAACTATTGGAAGTTGGTGTTGAAGACTTGTTTGAACCTACTGATTAGGTTGCCCTATTGGGAATAGGTTGTGATAACCTATAATAAAATAATTTATGAAATTTTGATAAGTGGAGAAGCACTTTTCCCTTTTGGAACTCCTGACTTGGTGGTGTATCTCTTGAGTTTGAAGATTTGAAGCATCAAACTGTCTCTTTTCAGACTTCTAGCTCCCCACTTTGCATCAAGTGGTATCAGAGCTATGTCTATTCCTAAGGATGAATAAATCCCTACAAGGTTTACAAACATATAACTTGCGAGGATGGTGAGAGAACAGAGGGAATCAAATGCAACCCTGACTAGGAGGCTTCAAGAACTCGAGAACAAGGTAGAGAGGGGAAAAGAAGATATGTCTGATGGGGAAGAAGGGAGTGAAGAGGAATATGAAACTCCTAATTAGAATGAGAACATCCCTATAGAATAAAGACCCCTCATAGATTCCCTGAAGCCTATGGGAAGAAGAACCTGTTGGAAATACAATAATGGGAAAGCAAGATACTGAGAGGGGGGGTGAATCAGATCTTCAAAATTAAACACTTAAAATAAAATGATCCACATTCATACATAAGTGAATCTATTGTAATCTCAAATAGCATCCACACCATGAAATAAATAACACATTACACAATAACTTGGTAACCCAGAAACCCAAATAGGTAAAACTGGGGTGGGGATGACACCCAAAAAATTATCCACTACTGCAGTAATAAAGTGTACCTGTTAAGGTTACAATGTTTGATTACAAAATGTAATCTACCCTGTGAAAGGTCTACCCAATTAAGAGCTTTAGATCATTACAATTAAACTTGCAATGAAGTAAGCACTCTATTAAGAGATAACTAAAGGCCTGTTAAAACCACTTTGTTAAGAGATTTTGACCTGATACAATGATTAAAAAGTCTCAAGTATTGATCCTTTAATATGCACTCTGATGCTGATGATAGATCTCCTCTTTTCAGTATCTCTTCTGATCTTATAATATGATATACCTTTACTCTGTTGTTCATTATGTTATGCTCTGCTTGATCTCTGCTTCTAAACAAAATAACCCTCTATGCATTTCAATTCAAAATGCAGTCACTTCAATAATTACTCTTTTGCGTCTTGCACATACATAAAATAGGGTTTCGAAGCAATCTAATATATCTATACAGATCTGACAGTGAGATCTAGATCAACAATCAAGATTCAATGCCCATACCATGATGGTATTAAAATTAATGGTTACAATGAGTAATGCATAAGATAAAATAATTAAATGCATAATTAACTCCGTATAAGAATATTAAATGCACACATAATTTGGCCCAAAAAGATTATACAAGTCAGTTGGATCACTTATCCTTGAAGTTTGTATCATTCCTGACAAGTATACAAAAATTGTCCTGCTCGACATTTAACATCCTTGTCTACTCAGCTCGGCAATGTAATTTGGCTCGGCAATGTAACTAGGCATACTGAAAAATTGCTTGACAATGTTGCTCGGCCTTGTATAGTTTTAGCTCGGCCATAGTGCTAGCCAAATAAAACTGCCTAATGAAATGACTAAGTGTTGGGTACTAATCATCAATAGAACTTAGAGATTAACAATCTCCCCCTTTGATATTAGTGGCAAAAACACTTATCATTACTTCTCTACATTTCATCAAAATATTGCCTAAGTAAGCTAAGTACTCCCCCTAGGAATATACTTATACAAAAGTTTACAATTCCTTCAAAAATTATATACAAGAGTGTACCTTTGTTGTACGGATGTATCCTTTCATAACTCCTTACTAACTTCCTCCTTTTGTAGTACTAACTTCCCCCTTGTTTTTGTCATTGATTGCTGGTGGGGTTAAGTTGTACTTATCCAAAAATTGCTTATGAAGCTGCAGGGTGGATTCAAATGTTGTATCCTAGCTTTCCTTTTCAATCTTCATAACTTCTAGTTTTATTTATAGCTTGGCAGCTAGACTCACTAAACTTTCTACAGTCGACAGATTTGCACTGCCCTGTGATAACTCTTTATCTTTTGAGAGTTCCTTCTGTATTATCTCCAAATGAGGCAACAAGCTTGTCTGTATAGTTATCAACTTGGCCCTTATGTGACTATCTTTAGCCATAAGCTCGACTATTCTCCTTTGTGCATTTATCAACTTATTAAAATGTAAAGAACTAGAGGTAGTATCTTTACCTAAAGTAGTACCAGTTGATCTCAAATCTAACTATAGCTTCTCAACAAGCTGTAAATTATCCTT
>MU228406.1:1781799-1792554 GCA_018584345.1 Thuja plicata
TAATTAGTTAGTTTCATTACTCTTTTTTCACTTAAGCTATCTCTTAGGTGCATATAATTAATATTTTATATTAATTATATTGCGCAACCTAGTTTTTCTGTTTAGGGTTTGTTCACCTTTATAGGCTAAAATTTGTAATTTTTTTTTCATAACTTAGAGAAAAATATTGTGACTCTTATTTTGAGCATCTCTAAGTTCTGATTTTTCATTCTCGTGCTTCTTCTTTGTAATAGGTTATTTGCATGCAGGTGTATTCGGGTTCTGTGGATTTGCATTTGTCGAGTCCTACAGGTCCATGCACCATTCTCAATAAGATGGGAGAAAAGGGTTATGAAATTTATCTTCCTCCTACCTTATTAATCTCTCCTATATTTAATGTTGTATACCTCACCCCTTACAAATGTGTTTCATATGTAACAAATGTGCAGGGTCCACATGACGAGGAAGATCGAGACTATGTAAAAAATCTCCCACAAAGAAAACTAGTGGAGTTGGAAACAATTCTTGAGTCCAAAGTGTTGAAGAAAACAAGGAAACAAAATTATATAAAATACCTAATCAATTGGAAAGGACTCCCTAATATTGATGCTACCTGGATGATAGAGGATCAAATAAAACAACATGACATCACTCTTAATCAATTAACCTCAAGTGGGAACTGGAGTTAAAATCCTCATAGGGAGTATGGTGAAAGAGAACCCTAGAAAAAATAAGTTTTCCTTTGGAATTCATGGAATCCCTCAAGTCCATAGTATTCTATAGGACATGTTAGTCTAAAGGTTTCATATTGGGCACATCTTTGTAAGACCTAGTCCCAAGATTGGCATTAACAAGCCCTTGGTCAATTATTGGTCAAAAAGTGTCCCAAACATTAAAAATAGGTTAATTTTTTATGTTTTCATGTTTTTACATTTTTTGGTCCATAAGGGATCATACAATTTGGTTTTGGACCAAGTTGGTCACCTAGAGTGCAACATTGCAAAATATTGCCAAGTTGCTCAAAAGTTGTCAATGCAACTTTTAGCAACTTTTGGTAAAAAATTGTAAATCTATTCCCAAATGGATATTTAGTTCAAACATGATATGTAACCATTGGGAATTCCTACAAAATCCCTTATAGGTGGGTGGTAGGCTAAATTTTTAAATTTGGCATTAAAAATCAATAAAGATCAATCATTTCTCTGTAAATTTGTAAACAATCAGTTGGTACGGACAGGTATGAAATAATTTGGATGAAAGTATGATAAATTAAGTTAGACCTATGAATTATCTTCCTTTTCCACTTTGTCTCATGTCTTAATCCTCTTTCCATTGTTTACTCTTGCTGCCTAGTTTGTAGGCCCCAAATCAGGGTTTCATCTAATAGTTGTGTTTTCTCTTTGATTCCACCATGGGAATCTAATTCCCCTTTGTGGAATTCAATAATTATCTATTTAATTTGATATTATGCAGTTTTGGTTTGGCAACTTGCAAGGCGATGGGTTTTCCATGATGCCCTAGGTGTACATGTCCATGTGTGCACGAACCAGCGATTTAGGATAGTCCACATAACTTTGCTTTAAGGATTCACCAAGACCTATAAATTAGTGTGTAAGACCCTTATGTATTCTCTCACATGATCCAAGTTTTATTTTTGATATTTTTTGTAAGGAAGTAGCACTTGTAGTGCAAATTCAGACCTAATTAGGCCTAATTATCTTATCAAAACTAGGTGTCATCTTGTCTTACTTTCATTTCCATATTTTGGTGATTAAGTTTAATCCATTTGGCCATAAAGGATATCTGAATCCCTATTATATTTATAGGATTATGTGGAATAATTTCAAACGAAGTCTGATTTCCTAACTAAAAAGGCTACAAGCAAGAAGTTGGGTTTTCAAAGAAACTATGTTCCAAGGGTTGCATCTGTTGAATATGATCATTGAATCCTTGTCTTAGGGACCTAAATAGACCAAGTCTTTGAGTATAGGTCACCCCTAGTCATTGGAGTCACTTTATGGGGGATTTGAGTAATTCTAGCATATGTGCCTAGTAACTAACTATTGGAAGTTGGTGTTGAAGACTTGTTTGAACCTAGTGATTAGGTTGCCCTATTGGGAGTAGGTTGTGATAACCTAGAATCAAGTCATTTATTCACTTTTGATAAGTGTAGAGGCACTTTTCCTTTTTGGAACTCTTGACTTGGTGGTGTATCTCTCAAGTTTGAAGATTTGAAGCATTAAACTGTCTCTTTTGGGACTTATGGCTGCCCACTTTGCATCATGAAGGTTTAGAGGTGTGTCCCCTTTGAGTTAACAATATTGAGATATTTAAATTAAGTGGTCAAGATAGCAATGCCTTTGAGTGATCCATGTGCTCTCAATCCTCCTTTCCCATTGGTTGAATTGATTCTGTCTTGTAGTGGTTGGTGAGAGAAATTAGGGTTTATTTAATTTCAATATTTAATTAAACTTGCCATGAATGGGAATTAGATGGGTTGAATTTAATTAATTCAATAAACTATATAATAAATCAATTAAGTCAATTACATAACAATTTAAATTTTGAATTTAATTAATTTAAATGAATTGAGTTTAATTAATTAAATGCTTTGATAATAAATTAATATTTTTGACTTTGTTTTATCCCTTTCACATTTGTTCACCAGTTTTAGCTGTATAATACAAGGTATCAAATCCACTCATGGGTTGAGGAGCACCCAATTGGGCTCACCAAATCATATAGATCTCTCAAGATCCAATAACAACAGGCATAAATATAAATACTGGGAATGTGGTCTCAACACTAGAATCCAAAATCATAAATAAAATGACAATGAAAGAAAAGCCCAAAACCAAGGCAACAAGATAGTGTACAAGCACTCTCTAATAACCTCATTGTCAAGAGCACGGATCCCAAAATGATTTGACATAAAAAGGTGCATTGGATACCAATATTCATAAATAATCCAAGAATATATTCTCACAATAAGATCCAAGCATAAAGCTCAAAAGGGAAAGATACCAACAACAAGGCACTGATTCTGGCAATAACCATCTAGGAACATGAGCCATAAAATTATTTAAAATCCCAAGTTTGGATTGCAGTATTAATTAAGGTCTAAATGTCCTCTATTAAATTCTGACTACATAATCTAACTAAAATTTTGTGATACAACCAAGGCTCAATAACAAAACATTTCAATAGGGCGACATTCCAAAATTGGATGCCACACAAAATGAGGCACAAATAAAAACAACCAAAAATGAAACTTCAAATAATGCAACAAAATAGAAACCCATTAGTTCTCATAATCCCAATAGCCCAAAACATAATAAAATATCAAATTTGACATCATGGGAGAAAACAAATTACCTACCAGTGATAATTTCTATTTACCAAAATCGCATATTCATATATACCCAATTGGGCACCAAAAGAACTCAAACAGGTGAGGGAAATGCAATTCAACATATAAGAATCCATTTGCAACAAACACAAATACTTAAAATGAAAAATGAGATAGATTCAAGATGCCCTACCTCATAAATTGGTTGAAAACCAAAAAAGGGAGAAATAAATCAACATTCGATGTGCATAAAAGGAAACTCTCAGCAAACTCTAGCAATCCTCCCATGATTCCAAGAAGCCAATGCCCACAAAAAATGAGCACCCTAGCCACTCCCAATGAGAGAATCCATAAAATGTTCAAAGAATGTTTTTGGAGATATTTTTCTCTTTAAAATACATAAGTGTCAAATTAAAGTTCAGTTACTTTTTTGGTCAAATTACAAAAAAAGGCTAAAATAAAAATCACATAATCCATTATAATAAATTAATTAAAATAATCAAATCCCAAAAAATGGATTGATTTAGGCTAATTCAGCAAATAGGAATTCTCTCTAGAATACTTGCCAAAAATGAATTAAAATAAACAATAAGAAATTAAAATTGACATTAAATTCCTAGCTTGTTATGACAACTGCATACGAAATCTAATGCACAGATAGATATTGGTATAATCACAGTAATGTAAATGAAGTCTCATTTCAGGGGATAAAGACACACTCAAACCTGCAATTCAAGAGGAATGTTGTATGTTACATATTCACTGAAATATGTAAAAATCAAGTGCAACTACTCATAGTATATATAGTTGAAGCACATCTACATACATAATATAAAACAACTAAGAAGAATAAGATATCACGTGGACCTCATTAATGGGTAAGTATGACTTTGTTTCTCTTTGTACAAACACATTGCATTTATATTAAATATTTTATTTAAATGTAAAGCATTAAAATAATCATTTACAAATATATTAGTATATATCAATTAAATATTAATGAATATCCATCAACTATTATGATACAATATAACTAGGAAATAGATATAATGATCATCTACATATAACTATCCATTGTTTCTCAAATGCAAAATATGCCACATATATCATCAAGCATCATGTAAATAAGATAAAAATAGTAAACAACAATATAGTCTAGCATATATTTTAACCATGATACTACTAATCAAAATAAAATTGTGTCATCTTATGGATAATCAAATCTTAATACCACTAAAACTCAATAGTAAAATCATTTTAACATATATAATTATCTTTAATCTAAATGAAATCTAAACATGATAAACCATCACAATCTAGTAAGCACTTGCGCATACATCAGTGAAACCATTAAATCATATACCATAATAATCCCATCTATAATCTAAAAAATGAGCACATGAATGAAATGAACTAGGTGAATCTCACAATGTGATTTTGAAATTGTAACATGGGAATAGTCTCCAAATCACATAAAATAATCAAGATCTAATAAAATCACCATAAACATGATGAGTCCACAACACTCAAAATGTTTTTCATCCTAAATTAGGATAGAAACAAACTACACCACTATGGTTCTCACAACTAGACATAAGGGCATAAATATCTTGTCGATGTAATGACATAAATCATATGACCCCAAAGGTACCAACCTCTCATATTTCCAACATGATCATACAATACAATAATATAACCATCAAAGCATTAGGTGAAGTCAACCAATCACATAATAAAACAATAAGAACTCAAGGACAAAATAAGGCTTCACAAAGAGCTCTCACCAACTTGAAAGATGCACTAGAACCACATAAATCAAAATCTAGCACCATAAGATTGTAATGTAGAATGAAAATGGGAGAGGCACTACAACTCCAACACCAACCTGAATTATTGGGATGAAGTTGGCTGAAGAAATTAAAAGGCCTAAAATATCACAATAAGTGTGTTATGATAGGGAAATATGAAAGTCTTAGAAAGATAATACAGTGAAGAAAGTGACCAAAACCTACTAGATCTCAGGGGTCATCCAATTATACAACTTGAAACATAAAGATTTTAATAATATTTTAATGGTGGAGAATATTGTTGGCTTACCTCAATTGATTCTATATAGAGAATGGTATTGCATGATATAAGAACACTTAATACACTCTTTATCAAAATGTATATGTACAAAAATTGAGAAATTCCTAATGAGGAGGGTGATAAGCATGTTTAATGGGGCTCGATTGGATCACAAGTTCTACAAAAAAATGATTTTCACCAAATGTTATTTAATTAACAAATATCATTCACTAACACTTATGGATAAAATTATTTCAATCCATGGATGGATACAAATTTATCACTTAAAAACTTTAAGTACTTGATTATGAGTTATACACTCTTGTGTGGAAGGAAAGGTCAAATATAGATGATTATATAGAAAATTGTAGTTTCTTTAGTTATGGTGATGGTGTGAACTTGGATATAAGTTGTGGTATTTTGATATTAAAAATATATTCTATATCTAAAATGTGTTCTTTATAGAGATAATGCTTTATTATATAGATTATATTCAATCCCCACATTCTCCTCCTTGCATTATCTAGATTATATTCAATGAGCCTCATGAGTCCACCCTTCCTCCCTCTGTACTAATTATAGAATCCCCCATCCTTCCATCCAATCTAATTGAAGATTCATTCCATACATCCCCCATCACACCATCCACACCAATCCAATCATGTCAAGGTCTTGCCCAAAAGCATGTTGAAATATATACTACTCCATCTCAAGATCCCACCATCCCACTTCATTCATTACATGTTCCATGGCTTCCATCAACTCCATCTAAAAATCCATTTTAATCCACTGCCCCAAATTAGATCCTTCCATTCTACTTACTTCATCTAAAGATCCATTTCCATCCCCCATCACAGTTGGAATCATAACATCCCATCTCCTCCACTTCATGATCCTTTATTACTTCCACTCCAAACCATCCCACCACCATCCCTTTATCCCCTTGGTTCACTAAGATTCATTCAAGGTGGTCCACTTGTAACATAAACAAATTTCATATGCACCACTTACACTCTACCTAATAATGGACTCACAAATTGTTTCCTAAGTGAGAAGTATCTCATCTTCGATCAAATTCTCAAGAAAACAAATTATCAAGGTAAAGGCTTTGGCCTAAATGAGAAAGGTATCTAAGAGCCCATCCATGTCAAAGAACATCCTTGATCTTATGGTCTTTGTTACACCTCTCAAGGAGCTTTATCCAAAAAAAATTGTACAACTAATGCAAAATCCATGCATGCTTCAAATCCCACCATTGCATCTTCCCATAATTCGGCCAAAAAATTGAAGACTATCCCCATCCTCCATCATTGCAACCCAGGACAACTTATTATTCGGTCCATATGTCCTAAAATCAACCATTGCATACACTCCACATACTATATCCATTTTGGGCCCTTATATCCCAAAATCCTATCCCCCATCTTATCCTACTCATTCCTTAATCCACCAAACCCATATCGAACATCCCACCCTGTCGGGACCATTTTTGAGATTTCAAAAAAAAAAAAAAATTATAGTACCAAGCACGATGATAAAAGATGGGAGATTTTCTTGTCATTGTTTTGCGGAAGGATTAGGTTGAGGATTGTAAAATAAAGACATTACTATAGTACAGACTGGATAAATTATAACTTGTTAAATAGTGACAAACCACTATTTTGTAAAACTTGGGTTTAAAGATTTTACAACATTGCATCGTACTTTGGGCGATGAGGTGGTGTAAAATGGCGAGCCATTATCACTAAGAAGTTAAGGTGATGTGATTATGATGATTCCTTTTGGATTATCCTAGGGATAATCTTGAGATCAAAAGGGTTTAAAAAATATTATTAATGGTCTGTCAACACATAATCTAAAGGTGTTATTTAGAAAAGATATCAAAAAGCATTTAAATGTTACCGAATATGTACTGTGATGCGATATTGATGACATGCAATTGATTGAATGTTTGAAGATGTTAAGTTGATCACCAAAATGCAAACAGATAATGTAAGACATTAAATTAGTTAATGGATTGTATTGTCATTGAAGGCATTATATTTTTCCATTAGTATACACAAAGAAAAACATGATCTGCACCATCGATTATCACTACACCGACAGACAAGGAACAATACTACCCAACGCCAAGGTTACCCAAAAAACACTATTCAGTGTTATCCAATGACAAAAAGGTAAAGGAAACCCGATGAGTAACAATAGTGCAACCTGAAGGAACAACATAAAGAGGAACCCGACAGATGAAGGGAACCTGATGGATAGTTCAACAAAGGAACGCTGACAGACTTCAAGTTCAAACGGATTACCAAGAACTGATAATCAGTTACATCTTGAAAAAACTGGATATGGCTTTCCACATCGGATAAATCAGTGAATTTGTATATATAGCTTCTTGATTTACTTTTAAATACATTATGTGTAGATGAAGCAATGTATTTTATATTGTTTCAATTAGTTTTACTGATTTAAAACTTGCAAACTAAAGATCAAGTTCAAGTTGTAAACCTTGGATCTAGGAGTTAACATTATAATGTGTGATTCCAAGATGGGTCAAATAATTGTGTAAATAGGTGCTCAATATATTGAGAATTGTAATTTTTCAATGAAGATTTTAGCCATGGAGAGAATCTAGAGACTAGACAAGTGAATTCATGCAGAAGGATAGAAATATAATCAAATTAGTTTCAAGAACAAAACAGAGGCTACCAACGAGCAGAGAAAAGGTATTCATCAAGCACTTAAGGTGATATTGTTGTTCTTAGAGATTTAATGGATCTTTAATCAGTAGTTGTAGATTACATATAGTCAGGTCAACATTTTTACTCATTCTAAAAATTGTATTACGCATATGAAATCATTTCAAGAAAGGTGGACTTAACAGTCTTATTGTAAATCTCATAACTGAGTGCACACTTAAATCAGTGTTGCTAAAGCTCTTAATAGAGTATATCTTAACTAGTCTCCACCTTAATACTCCTAACAGTGTAAATCATCAGAAGTGATCAAATTGTAAGCCTTAATTGACTCCCTTCCATTATGTAGATAGTGAAGTTTTGTGGGTGCCATCCCCACCGTAGTTTTTACTTCCTGACAGTAGTTTTCTTTGATACCATATATGGTGTTATGTGTTTATCATTTTCATGAATGTTTCTATGAATATTGCAAACTATTAAATATTATGAATGAACAATAAATGCATAAGAAAGAAAAATAGTAATGGTCAAAAATGTAGTAATGAGTGATTACTAATGATAAATTAGAAATGTGTTAAAAGTTTTAGAGGTATTGATTCACCCCTCCCCTCTCAGTACTACTTACCATTAATTCCAACATTTGGTATCAGAGCTAAGTTTCTTCTAGGAAATCTTAAAGGCTTAAGAGCAAAGATCATACAATGGAGAAGTACAAACTTGATAAGAATATTGAGAACAAAAATATTGACATACAGATGTTCTATGAATAGTATAAAGAAGTTGGAATGAAGATGAGAGAGCTGCTGAATGAGAGGAAAGGTATGGCTACCCGAAAAAATGAAAAATATTATCAAGAAGAAGAGATTATAGATTTCTTTGAATCTTTAGGATCAAATGCAAGTAATACATCAGATACATCAGAAGAGAACATCAAATCTAAAGGATATCAATCAACATCTAACAGAGCAAATAAAGATGTTGAAAATCAGTGAAGAGAGCCAGATGGGAAGAATGATTGATGTGATGAGTTCTAATAGACAAGCTGAAATAGAAAGACCACTTGCTATTGATGATAGAAGGAAGATTACAAAGAAACTACAAGAAAAGGAATTATAAATTCAAAGACATGCTGAGCATCAACATGATCTCACAAATTAGATTATTCTTATGAGTCAAGAAGCAAACAAAATAAATGTGGAGCTCATTGAAAGAATACAAATGATTGGTGAACTAAGAGAAGAAAATGAAAAAATAAAGCATGAGGTTAGAATTCAGAAACAACATAATGAAGTCATCAGAAAGGCTAAAGAAAGCAATAAGAGAATGGATTATTTTCTTGAAGGACAACAAAGAGTCAACAACAACAATAGTTTAGGCTTTACTGAAAATGGAGAATCATCAAATCAAGCTAATCCAAAGAATGTCTATGAAAATCTAAGACCAAGAAAGCTAACATGCAAGCACTATGGAAAGCAAGGGCACACATCAAATGTATGCCAAGGTAAAATGAGAGGTATTCCTTAATCTACATCTACATTCATAGTATTTTGTTATAAGTGTAACAAGATAGGACATAAGGCTTATGAATGCAAGACTAAGATAGAACAACCAAAGAAGGAAACCTACATGGAAAAATATTGTCCTACCTGAAAGATGAATGGGCACACATCTAAAGAATGCTGGAAAAAGAAAAGGCAAGCATGTAAGCCTAAAGGACAAGAAACTCCTTATCAACCAAAGAGAATCAGTAATCAATATGTATGGGATTAAAATACTTGGACAAAATGTACAACATGTGGTAGATATGGTCACATTTCTGCAAAATGCATGAGAGCATGGACCAAAAGGTCTATAGGCTAGTCAAACCCTGGAATGACATGCTTACACTATCATAAAGTTGGTCACCTCAAGAAATATTGCAAAGACTGGTTGATAGAGACAAGCGCATATCCCAATGGAAACACCATTGAAGATATCCAGAGGGCTAGAGACAAAATGTGGATAAAATCTTCAAGCAATAATAAAGCTAAGCCAAGCAATGCAAATGATGACACCCCATCCAATGGATCTGGTGACATCATCATCCCCACTTAAGCTAAACAAGTAAGTATGGAACTACATTATACCAAGTCATATTTTGCATCAGTTCCATTATACAATTGATAGATAGTCAAAATCTAAATAATAAAGATGCATATTATGTTACTTGTTGCAATTCTGAGAAAACAACCCTGTCGGTATACACACTAAAAATCGTCGGTGAAAATAATGGATGAGCTGTCTACACTTACCAAAAATTGTCAGTCAATACATAAAATGGTTAAATTACCAATGTAACCCGACACCCATTGGTAAAAGGCAAAGTCACAAAGTTGTCATGACAGAATACAGATATATGTCCGTAAAAGAAAAATGGTTGACAACTATCCTAAGCATCATGTCAACACCGATGATGATTTTAAATGTGTGAGGTCCCGCCCTGACCTGTCCTAGTTTGACTTTCATTTTGACACTTGACTCATCAGGATGATATATTAAGTATTGACATTATGGTTTATGCATGCCATCTTTTGGACCTTATGAGTAGCTTGTTACAGGTTTTGTTGATGATCACAGTTACCGTACTCTTTATATCTATACACATGCTTATTTTGATACCTTGAT
>MU228406.1:1824620-1887364 GCA_018584345.1 Thuja plicata
CAATTGGAGGAAAGTCTTCCCTTATGTTCTGCAGAGATGACAATTTCTCAAATAAACTTGCCCTGGCAGACCACTTTGTGAAGTATGGGTTTAGAATTAGAAGGTACCTTAATACCTCAGCATGCAACATAGACAATTTATTAGAAGTATTAATTACAACATCATATTTTTCCTTGAGGATCTCAATCCTATGTTGTAATATACCTCTTAATGCTTTCAATTCTATAGCATTTCCCTTTTCTTCATCCACCTTTTGTTCCACAACCTCTTCTAATCTAGGCTTGTCTTCAATTTGCATAGGTGGTGGTTGTGCAGGAACATACACAACCTCAGGCTTTGTCTTTAATTCCTCCAATAATTTGTTTATCAACTCATTCCGCTGGTACAATTTTATATGGCACATGTCTCAATCTTTAGATAGTGCACTTGTTTCTTCTAGCAGAGTAATATATCTTTCAGACAACTTCTTTGTCTTATCCTCATTTAACTGAGCCTAGTGTGTCATAATTTGAGAAATCTCTAGGTCCCCTGTGTTATGTACTGACCACACCATCTGGTTCCCCACCATATTCTCTTGAATGTTTACTAATTGGGGTTTCTTCTCTTTAGGGCTCAGATTCCACATGGCAAAGGCCTGAGACTTTGGGTCATACCCAAATCCTTTGATCATCTCTCCCACTTGAACCTCATTAACCATTTTGAGGTCAGGCTGCTTTCTGATATGATCTGTGATGAATGCAGATGCTAAATCCCAGCCTTCAGCCAATAAAATTCCACTTCCTAATACCATTTTCCTGGCATCCTCAGGAGAAATGTCCTCAATCTCAGGATCATAAGTTTGTAGGGCCACAAGAGCTTCATTAGTAATCATCTCTTTTCCATCCACAAGTAATTGGGACTTCAGCTGCTCTGCTTTGCGCCACTTGAGGAAATCTTTAAATTCCTCTGTCTTTATAAAGTTTTCATCATCAAGGAAATTTTGCTGACTAAGCAACCTTTCATCCACACATGCCTTTAGTGGGATCTCAACTTTATCTTCTGGATCAGGCATTTGTTTCTTGCCTTGTCTGATTGCTTTCCTCAGGTTATGATCGTATAACCTGGTGCCTGGTACTAAGGCCTTAACCTTGTCCCTTTTCTTACTCTGCCCTTCACCTGAAGGCTGGCCTAATTATAATTTTTGCCTCTTTGCTGCAGGCTCTTCCACATCATTAGGCTGTGTTGCAATAGTTAAATCTAAAAATATGTTGTTCTGCTTCTTCCAACTATGGGCTCTCAGCCATTTGTTTCTCTAGGGCTTGTTGTTGCGGAGGAGACATGTAAGGACGTGCATAGTCACTATCATCACCACTCTCGTACTCTGACTCTGAATGCTCTGGAGATTGAGCACCTTTCTTAGCAAGAACTGTATCTAATTGATCTAACAACACATAGTAGTTGTCAATCATAGCTTTGATCCTGTCAAAATACATGAGGTCACGGTAAAAACCCCCAAAAGATAAACCATTCCTCTTTATTTGAGTCTGCAGCTTCAGCAGCTCCTGAATTCTCAATATTTTCATGTGGATGTCATCTTCATCCAAGTTATTTCTTGTTGCATCCTCCTCTATACATTCACAATGTACATTAGTATTTGGGATAGTGGGAGTATACAATTTTTTGACCCCTTCCATGAAGCCTTCTGGGTCAATGTACCTGTAAGGGGCTGCCCCCATTCTGAACTTTCCCAACCATTGACCCACTTCATCTATGGCATTCTTACCAATTGTAAAGTTTGCAATACTGAACTTCCTAGGGGTTATAGTCCCCTTCTTATGAGGTGCAAAGTTTTCATTATCAATTAACATCAGCTGCCAGATGAATTCCATAGCAGCAACTCTCATAGGCACATTATAAGTAAAAATATGGGGTGGGTGAATACACCCATATACTCTGATTATGGTGAAGTTCTCCTCCAAGAAGAAGTCACCCTAGTTGTGGTTTCCAGGCCAATTTTCTAAATACTAAAAAAGGCCTAAGCAGCTATATGACCTTTAAAGGAATTCTGGTCCTGCTTATTCCCAGACTTTTTATAATTGGATACACAATCCAATTTTGGAAGGCACAGAAGTCAATCCCTGGAAGTATAGTTCCAAACCCTAACCCAGAACTGGATAGGATTTGGTTGTGCTTGAAAAAATATCTGAGGGGATAAATTATGGGGATCCATGATTGCAAAATTGAAATACAAGAGAAGGTGCATTAGGACTGAATAATGCAAGAATTTTGGCTCCTTCTCCTTAGGGTTTTTCAATTTCTTCTGTGCTGCAATAAAACCCTCTTGCATCTCATCAATTATATACTAAATATAATCATAACTAGTGCTTGAATGCACCTCCTACAGGTCTAAAACCATCATTAAAATATCATGACCTATTCTTTCTGCATCTCCATCGATCCCCAGTACTCTGCAAAGGGCATAGGCATTGTACTTGATATAAAAATGTAGGTCCTTGTAATAATATGGATATGGTTCAGCCTTAGGACCTAAATGATCTCTCAATTCTTTTGGAATATGCTTCTGCAACAAGCTCCTTGCAATTCCCAGCTTGGCACTATACCTCTTTTCTTGCCTTTTCATGTCAATTTTGGTAGACATGGAACTGAATAAGCCAAAGGCTTGCATGAAAGAGTTTTTGTTTAGAATTAACCAGGCAGTGCCATCATCCCTTTTGATGGTCTTTGTGAGGGCATCATAATGATTTGCCAAGTCAATAAATAGGTCAACATCTAGAAACACATCAGGAACTAATAACCTACCCAGACCACATGTCTAAGGGTTTGAAATAGGGATAGGCTTATCAGAATTTTTATAAAAGTATGTAAAAAGAGAGTAACCTGTTGTGCCCGAGGTTGCAGCATCTCTGATGTCCATGAAGTCATCCTTAAAAACACCTGCATCAATCTTCCTATTTTGTGTTGAACCTGGAAAAAGCTGGAGAAATTCATCAGAGTAGCTGGGTTTTCCTTTTTGTTCTTCTCCACTGCCTCCACTTGTTGAAGCGACGCTCACAGCCCTACTCATCTCTGCAAGCACCTTGAATTTCTTTCCTTCAACTAATATTGGAAAAAATCTAATCTCCAATATCAGCTATTTTCTCTGAGCACAATCCTCTGTAATTTTTTTAAAATCTCTGCATACTTTGGATACACTGCAACTGCTCAAAATATCACTTTTCATTGAAAAAAATCAGCCTGGCTCTGAAAAATTGAAAGCACGGTGAACAAGAATGAATGCACTATCATATATTTATAGCCATATGATTCAAAGTAAATATCTCATAATTTGAAAGCGTCAGTTCTGCCATTAAGTTGCCATGCCGTGAACTTTGAAAAACCTAGCCGTAGTTGCACGAAGTTGACAGGAAATCAAATTTTCAAATATGAATCCTTGGCGCAATCATAAAACATTTAAGACAGCTAACATGTCATCTTCTGATTCGTTCTCTATCATACATCTCAGCTACCTTTTGTGCACAGTAATCAACATTCAAGTTTCTGATTGGTTGCCGAGTGATTCATCCTGTCATGTCAACCACTTGCCACCGCTTTTTATATCTCGTAATCAAGCGACCACGCGACTGTAGGAAGTCTCTTTGTCGCGAGCCCTTTCTCTTAACTATGGTTCCATTCTCAGACTTGGTGACAATGTACTTTCTTTACCTTGTCTGACTCAAGTCGTCTAGCGATCAGGCGACACAAGCGAAACTGAAGTCGCGAAAAGTTAACCTTAACTCATCATTCTTTCCCAGACTTGGCGACTAGCCATTATCATTAACCTCCATAGTTGTCTCCTTGTCGCTGGATGCTTACTTTTCATTTCAAGACCACACGACAACCTTAGTCGCCCAGTCGGGAGATACCTTTAACTTTACCTCAACATATAGCACGTGCCTTTTCTCTGTTTATAGGGACTTTGTGACATACCCTAATCGCCAAGTCGGGAGGACTTTTTCCCTGGGACACTTTTCTCTCCAGACATCGCGACCATCGTCAAATCTTTTCATTCCTTCATCCAATGGCTGGCGCGTAATCAATTAATATTTTTACATACCCTTAAGTCATTCAGAGACTTCGCGACTGAAGGCAACATACCTTAGTCTCATAATCGCTTAATCATTTTCTCTCTTCTAGTGATCTCCCGACAACCTACTTACATCACGACAGATGTCAACTATTCATTGGTTCACTTGTTACAAACTGGAGAATCGAAGCATTGATCTTTTCTAGCGACATCCCGACTGAGTAATGCCGCAAACTTCAAATGGTTAGTCACATAGTCTGAGCTGCTAACCCTTAACCGCCATTTGATCTCAAGACCACGCGACTGAAGGAAAACTTAACCGTGAACCTTGGGCTGATTTCGTGACAACGCGACATGAAGTAAATCCCGAAGTCTGAGAACATTTGTCATAACTGCTGATTTCTCTTGCGATCACCCAACTAACAGTGGGTCCCATTTTTCATAAAGCTTATAACACGGATATCCCGTGACTACCCGACTAACAAGATATCGCTAAGTCTTAAGAAGCTGAAGGAATATTCTATTTTTTAACGAGACTACGCGACACAAAGGAAAAGCAAAGTCGGGAGGGCATTTGGCATATTCACCCTGGGTAATGCGATGAAGCGACCTAACTTAAAGCACATGTCTTAAGTGACTGAAAAAGGTAACGGTGAAATATAAGACATGACCTAGGGTTTCAAATGCATTGTTTAACACTTGGATACTAGGGTTTTTCAGGGTTTTAGCAATTTTGGCAAGGCTTTAACATGAACCCCTGAAATTTAATAGAAGGCAAGACAAGGAACAAGGTGAACCGGAAAAAACAAGAAATACAACCAATAGGGCACACAAGAATCCCTTCATTAAAGAAGTTGAAAAACTCACCAATGCAAAAGGAGACAACAGAGGTCTCAAAGTAAACACAATCTTCGACCAAGAACTAAAATTTTGTGCATGGGTAATTGGGTATAATATTTTTCAAGCAAGCAGATTGAACAACATATCTGTAACATCAGTAACTATAGCTTACAAGATAGTAACCAAAGGAATTCATATGGATTTGTGTGAGATCCTATTAAAACAACTTGATGAGAACATGCACACAATCGGGTCTATAAAGACCAACACATGTAAGTTTGGCTCACTTATTATGTGTATCTTTTTCTATTTTCAAGAATACTTTCCTTCAGTAGGAAAAGTAAAATGGGACACTACCAAACCAGTAACACAATAGATTAGTGAAAATATTAAGTCACGAGGGTAAAATTTTGAATCTGTTATGTCTGCATACTTCCCTGAGTTCAAGGCAAAGATGATGGAGAGGACTAGGATTCCTGAACAACTTGTGGAAAAACATTAGGATGAAATATGCTTTATGGTGGATACCGATTTCACTCATATCAAGCTAGTTGTACCAAGAATAGATTTTTTAACACCATTAGATTATGAAATAAATATTAATCAAGCTACAAGTGCAATTGATGCACTAATAAATGAGCATGTTGACAGCAAACAACCTAGGTTTGGAACTTATGAAGAGGCCAGATCTAAGATAAAAAGAGGCCTAGAGATAAAGAAGGCTCTCAACAAAAAGGATAAAATGGTTAAGAATCTCAAGAAGATTCTATCGGTTACAAAAGAAGAAAAAGAACAACCAGAGGAAACTGATGAATAGGGAACCATTGGTGAGGAACAAGAAGACCAGAAATCAAATTATGACGATACTGAATCTGATACACCTCCACCTCCACCTCCTACATAGAAGTAGAGGAAAAGGAGTCAAACCACTACAATTGATACCACACCTCTTAAGAAAGGTCTAGTAAGGACCTACATGAGGAAGTAGCTAGCTAAGAGAACAAGGCAACAAACTATGAAAATGACACCTCCAAAGAAGAGGAAAAGTTTGGTTATGTCAAAGGCTGACATAGAGGATACTAAATATGATGAGCTTGATGTAGTAAAGAAGAACTATAAGAATCAACTTGTTGATGAAGCTATCAAATCTATTACTACATCCAGCACCATGTCTGATAAGAAAATCAGACAATGGGAAACACTAAACCCAGAGGACCAGAATAAGATACAAGTGGCAATTATAAAGTCAATGATTGAATACAAATATGCACCAGTACAATTTTTCAATAAAATACCTAAAGAGTTGGGTAACAAGGTATACCAATAATGGTCATATGCTCTGCAGACCAAAAGAGAAGCAAAGGAAAGGATACTAGTAACACTAATGCCTCCTGAATCCAAAATTGAAGAAATAGGGAGATCATGAAGAAGCATTCAAGAAACATTGTAGCCAAGATAAGGGCTTAAAAAGTACTAGATAGAAAATTTACAAAGCTGGACACAATGACAAAAACAAATTGGAGACAACTCCTAGATCTGCCAATAGAGTAAACAAGTCATGAGGAAAAATTACTTCTCACCAACACACCTCATAGAGAGGAGGAGAAAGACAATGAAAGTCCTCATCACATTTCTCTAGACAATATAGGAGACATGGAGCCAATAGATTTGGAAAAAGTAATGGATAGTCCTTATATTCAAGACATCACAAACTATGACTCTAATAAAGATCCGTAGAAGAAGGATGAAGTAATATTTATTACACTTAAGGATCAAGGAAAGCAACAAGAATTATAGACATTAGATCCTATAATATTTAATGTTGCTAATGAGATAGTGCAGGACACTTTAGTCATGGAATTCAAAGAACCAGACCCTATAGACCAAGTGCAAAAAGATGAGGATGTCAATACTCAAAAATATCAAACTGACGAGCAGGACATCACTCAAGATATAGCCCAAGCTACCACTCAAAGAAATATGCATGTATTAATGAAGGAAATCAATATTTAGAGGGTAGTGATGGATCTGCAATAGAAGACACAAGCACACCCAAGGACAAGGGTGATGCTAAAGAAAGAGATACCACATATAATACAAAGGAAACAACTGTAGAGAAGGCTGCAACCGATGATCAGAAAGATACTTCTATTGATCAAAATAAAGAGGAAACACAAAAATAAGAAGGGGACACACAAAAAAAAAAAGATGAAGAAGCAAAGCAAAATGAGAAGGAGAAGCAATCAGAAGAAAAATCTGCAGAGACACCCAAGGTTGAAGGAGAGACATCTTCAAAAAACTGTCAGGTGCCACCCAAGCAAAAAACACAAGAAGCATCATCCTCAAATCCTTCACCAAGAAATTCATAGAGAACAAATGAACTAGCTATGGTAGTTCATACCTTTGCATCCCTACAAATCTCAAATAAGAAGAAGGGAAAACATAATAATCCAGTAACTCTGGATGAAATCATTGAGATTCTAGTTTGTGATCCAAGGACATTGGATCCAACAGCATTGACAAAGTATGCCAGATTCTGTGAGAGAAAATAAATACAAGACAAACTAAAGAGATCCACAAAGGAGGCAAAGGTACTAGAAGTAGCAAGAGGTATACTTCAAAAGATTGTACCAGATGTAGATATTGATAAAAAATCTCCAATGCTTGATCAACTGGTAATACTCACAGATGTAATAACATCTCAGAATATTGATGCTGAGAAGGTTATGGAAGAGAGACTTGAACAAAAGTATGAGTTCAAGCTAGCTAAGAAGATAAGCAAGGAAGTGGCACTAAAATGGGTAAAGCTATCTGAATTGGTAAGTACAATTGATCCAATCATCTTAGAAGCTATTACCTTCATAAAGAAAATGTGCACTTTAGATCAACTCACTCAAGAGTATACCAACCAAATAGCACAAATTGATGTTGATCTTAAGTATAGTGCACAAAGTCTCACCAATAATGAAGAATCAATTAAATTGCATGATGAGAAAATCAAATAGGCTTAGAAACAGAGATAGGACATACAGATTACAAAGATGAAGTACAGAGATGAGGTAAATGAGCTCCAAGCTCAGCTCTTACCGACACTTTCACTCTTGCAACAACATGTGAAAGAGGAAAATACTTTAATTACAACCCCTAAAAATTTTGTCCTAGACAAAATTTGTGATATACACATGAGGTTAGAGTGACAACACATGGCACTAGAACAAGTGAAAGAAAAATGGGAGAAAATGCAAGAAGATATCAAGACAACCCATTCCAATAGACTTGACACATTGTAAGTTGCACATTTTTGTCACAATTTTGACATATTACAAGTTGTACATTTTTGTCACAAGTATCAAAGAAAGGGGAAATTTGATATGTTCACCCACCTCAGTTAAAAGGAGGAAATAATATGTATAGTAAAAGAAAAGGGAAAATACAAGGAGGAAATAATATGTACATACAGAGCAAAGAATAGAGAATGTATAGAATACATTTACATATACTTATACTATACCTATGCATACAGTTAGGGGGAGTCATATGATGACAAGAATACAAACATGGTGTACATACTAAAAACCTTAGTATTATGCACATTTTAGTTTTTGATAATAATATCAAAGGGGGAGATTAAAGGTATTATATTTTTCCATTAGTATACACAAAGAAAAACATGATCTACACCATCAGTTATCAGTACACCGATAGATAGGGAACAACACTACCCGACACTAAGGTTACCCAATAAAAACTATCGAGTGTTATCCAATGACAAAAAGGTAAAGGAAACCTGACGAGTAACAATAGTGAAAACCAATAGAACAACACAAAGAGGAACCCAATAGATGAAGGGAAACCGATAGACAGTTCAACAAAAGAACATTAACAAACTTCAAGTTCAAACCGATGACCAAGAACTGACAGTCAGTTACATCCCACAAAAGTTGGATATGACTTTCCACATCAAATAAATCATTGAAGTTGTATTTATAGCTTCTTGATTTACTTTTAAATCCATTATGTGTAGAGGAAGTAATGTATTTTATATTGTTTTAATTATTTTTACTGGTTTAAAACATGCAAACTAAAGATCAAGGTCAAGTTGTAAACCTTGGATCTAAGAGTTAACATTGTAATGTGTGATTCCAAGATAGGTCAAATACTTGTATAAATAGGTGCTCAATCTATTGAGAATATTAGTTGTTCAATGAAGATTATAGCCACGAAGAGCATCTAGAGACAAGACAAGTGAATTCATGCAGAAGGATAGAATATAATCTAATCAGTTTCAAGAATAGAACAATGACTACCAATGAGTAGAGAAAAGGTATTAATCAATCAGTTAAGGTGATATTGTTATTCTAAGATATTTAATAGATCTGTAATCAGAAATTATAGATTGCATATATTCGGGTCAACATTTGTACTCATTCTAACAAGTGTAGTATGCATATGAAATCCTTTCAAGAAAGGTGGACTTAAGAGTCTTATTGTAAATCTCATAAATAAGTGCACACTTAAATAAGTGTTGATAAAGCTCTTAATAGAGTAGATCTTAATAGGTCTCCACCTTAATACTCCTAACAGGGTAGATCATTAGAAGTGATCAAATTGTAAGACTTAACCGACTCCTTTCCATTCTGCAGATAGTGAAGTTTTGTGGGTGCCATCCCCACCTCAGTTTTTACTTCCTAAAAGTAGTTTTATACAATACCATATCTTGTGTTATGTGTTTATTATTTTCATGAATATTTCTATCAATATTGAAAACTATTAAAGATTATGAATGAACAATACATGCATAAGAAAGAACAACAGTAATGGTCGGTAATGCAGTAATGAATGATTACTAATGATAAATTAGAAAGGTGTTTAAAGTTTTAGAGGTACTGATTCACCCCTCCCCTCTCCGTACTACTACCCATTAATCCCAATAGTCATTGATGTCAAATTGACATAATCTAATCGGTTATAATCAAAGTGTCAAAGACTTAAGAAAATTAGAAAGAGAAAGATTGTTCTTTCAGTAATGCATAAAAGATAAGCATTCACTAAGTGACTTCAAACATTGATGGGTAGTGGAACCCAATGGACAGAGATAACATAAAGTTAAGTCACAATGATGCCTCAAGAAAGAACCTGACAAGCATTACCAAAGAGAAGAATCACAAGCATTATCAACGGCCAGAATTATAGTGTTAAACAATGAGAAGAACTTTACAGTGAAGCACAAAGGAAAGACAACCCTGATAGAAAGACAACACCGATGGAGTAGCCTAAGGAGAACTGAAGTGTTGACTAAATCTATCAAAGAGTTAAAGCACCAAAGTTAACTAGAGTTCAGAAATGACAAAATATCTAGCTGGCAGAGCTAAGAATAGACTTAACTGGTTGTTATAATAAAAAACTTAAAACTAGAGATAAGTAAAATATTTAAAGTTGTTTTATCCATTTGGAAAGAAGATTTCTACAAGATAAAATAGGAGTTATGATTTAAAACAAGATTGGCTAAGATTGCGGATCATGCCAAGAACAAGAAAATCAAGAAGAGAGAAACAATGATATCATGTCTATAAAGAGATAACTTAATTCATTATGAATTAAGGGGAGTGAATGAAAAAAGGATGCTAAAGAGAAACTGATGAAGAACAACTTCATAAATTCTTGATCAGTCAAGCTGAGAAAAGACCTAAAGATTTTTGTAGACACTGAGAAACAGAGCATAGAATCACTGAGCATAACAAAAGTGGAGCAAAGGTATTGAAAAGATATATTGATCAGAATGGTTTGATGAACTTACAATAGATCTAAAAATCTACAATTATAAGTTGTATATGTGAACATATCATTTAATATTTTATTTTAACCATTGATTCGGAAAGTCTCATAACCGAGAAGGATTTAAAGATCATTTCTATATTGAGATACATCCCGAGGAGTATCAAAAATTTTGATCATGAAGATAGCATGAGATGCCAGATACCATTTGACAAACTACACTGGGTCTGGTCATAGAAGGTAGCATAGAGATGCCTGATATCATGTGACAAACCAATATTATAAATCCTCTAACAAGGTCACACGTAATAGTGTGTTTGTAACCTTTAATAGGGTTGACTCTTCACCGAGCTCACTTTAGAAGAGTGAAAATTTTGGGTTACCGGTCCCAAGTGGTTTTTTCCTTAACATGGTTTCCACATTAAAATCCATATGTCAATGTGTTTATGAGTCATTACTTTAGTGTTTTGAATTACACATAAGTAATCTAGATCGATCTGTATACACTAAGCTATTTACTATTATTTGGTAAATGAAAGACTATTATTCGGTAAACATAAAGAATAAGGTTTAAAAGATAACTACGAGCAGTAGTTATTTGATAAGTATATTTGAAGGCATACATATTGTAGGAATGAAGATAACTAGAGGCTTAATATTGTGGTACTAAGTTTTTGGGTTGACTAATTGGAATATTTTTGAGGCCACTGATTCACCCCCCCATTCTTAGTTATTAAAAAAAATTGGTATCAGAGCGTGTGTGCTTAGAAAGGGATTTTAACAACTCAAGCAAAAGATCACAAGATGAACAAGCGAGATGTGCCCAAGTTGAATAAAGATAGATTTGCATCCTGGCAAAGAAGAATAATAGTCCACCTATCAGGTATTGGTAATGATTTTACTTAACACCTTGATACTAAATATGTGTTGCCTATAGGTCCTCACACTCTTGAGAAATTAAGAGAAAATCATGAGCATAATTGCATGATGATAAAACTTGCCTCATCACTCTCTGATGCTGAGTTTGAAGATGTCAAAACCTGCACCTCTACAAAGAAAATGTGGGATAAGTTAAAGTTGTTACATGGAGGAGATGTTAATGTACTAAGAGAAAAGGAAGAAAGCCTAAGAGGGAGGTTTGATGACCCAAGGATGAAAGAAGGAGAAAATATCACTCAGAGATGCAAAATCAAAGAGGTAGTCAATTCTATCCAAGGATTTGGAGTTGTACTTGAAGAGGAGACAGTGGTAAGTAAAATCTTAAGAACCTTACTGCCTGTATATGCTATTAGAGTTTATTCTATACAAGAAATGAGAGCACTTGCAAAAAATACAGTTACTCTAGATAGTTTGATTGATAGACTTATTTCATTTGAGATGAATAACTTTGATAATAGTATCTTACCATCTATAGAATCTGCATTCAAATCTTCTTTGAAAATAAGTAAGTCAAGTCATAGACACACTATTAGAAATAATAGTGAAAGTGATAATGAGTATCAAGGACTTAATGAGATTGAAGCACTAATGGAAAGAAGATTGCAGAGAGGCAAAGGGAGATACAAAGGTAAATTACCACTTTTATGTTTTAATTGTAAAGAAGCTGGACTCTTTGCTGCAAGATGTCCTAACAGAAGAAAAGATGAAAGAAAGAATGACAGATCATATGAGAAGAAGTTTGATAGAAGTGATAATAGACATTACCGAAGAAAATGACAAACTGAAAGAAGAGATACCCAAGACTACAAGGAAAAAGAAAAAAAAACTTGTTACCTAGCTGAGAATAGAGCTGATGATACTAACAAAAAATCTAAAGAAGAAATTGAGATGGTATTTGTAGCCATGAAGGATGATTTAGACAAAGAAGAAGAAATTTATGTAGAAACTACACTCATATCTAAGGTTAGTAAGAATGAAGTCTGGATCATAAATAGTGGCTGCACTCACCACATGACCGGTGATAAGAAATTTTTTGAAACTTTTGAATACTATAATGGTGGTTCAATAAGAATGGGTAATGACACACCCTGTCCAGTTGAAGATCAAGGAACCATAATGTTGAATAACCTGATAAAATGTGAAAATTCTTACTGGGTAAAAGGACTGAATGATAATCTGTTAAGTGTTTCATAGTTGAACAATATAGGTCACCGAGTAGCATTTGAAAATAAGAAGGCAAAGATCTTCAATGAATCAGGAGGGTTGATCAAAACTGGTGAGCAAACAAAAGGTAACCTTTTCTATATTGATGAAATTAACACCACTTGTTTAATGGCTAGAAATGAAGACATATGGTTGTGGAACAAAAGATTGTGTCATGTGAATTTTGACAACATGGTAAAGATAAGTAATAAAAGGAATGTCAGAGGCCTACCACGCATGTTAGAGCCCAAGCATATCATGTGCAAGAATTGTCAAAAAGGTAAGATGACAAACTATAGTTTCAAGAGTAAAGCCCATAAATCTTATGCAATTCTATAAGGAATGTCAGAGGCCTACCACGCATGTTAGAGCCCAAGCATATCATGTGCAAGAATTGTCAAAAAGGTAAGATGAAAAACTATAGTTTCAAGAGTAAAGCCCATAAATCTTATGCAATTCTATAATTAGTCCATACTGATCTATGTGGACCCATGAGGACAAAGAGTTACTATGGAGATAGGTATTTTATTCTCTTTATTGATGGTTATTCTTGAATGATGACATTTATCTTCTTAAAAGATAAATCAGAAGCATTCAAGATGTTTAAATGGTATACAGATATGGTAGAAAAAAAAGTGATAAGAAATTGAAATGCTTAAGGCCAGATAGAGGAGGGGAATTTATTTCAGATGAATTCACTATTTTCTGTAATGAGCATGGAATTAAAAGATAGGTATCTATACCAAGAAAACCACATCAAAATGGAATTACTAAGAGAAGAAACATATCAATTATGGACTGTGCAAGAACATTGATGATTGAAAAAAGAATCACTCAAACTTTCTAGAGGGAAGCTGTCAGTACTGTTGTCTACACATTAAACATAAGACAATTGAAGAAGGACACAAAGAAGAAACCCTATGAGATTTGGTATGGTTACACACCCAATTTAAGTTACTTCAGAATCTTTGGTAGTCAATGTTATATTTTGAAGGATGATATAAATGGAAATCTTGACTCCAAAAGTGATGAAGGTATATTTCTATGGTATTCCACCAAAAGAAAGGCTTATAAATGTCTTAACAAGTCATCTAACAAGATCATTGAAAGTGCATATGTAAAGATAGATGAATTTGTAGAAAAGAATGATAAGGAAAGAAGAAGAGAACCAGAGGAATATAATAGGTTTTTTTATACTAAATAACCTGACACTCTACCTGAGCAATAGTGTATCACTCTTGAGAAACAAAAAATTGCACCCGAGCATCAGGCTATAATTACCAAAAATCAAGATAATACTCAAGATGATGTAGCAAGCGATGGAGATCAAAACAAAGGTCAAGAAGATGATCGAAATTATGGACAAGGAGATGAACCAAAAATTTCCAAGTATGTCATAAAACATCATCCACAGAACCAAATCATAGGAGATAAGAAGGCTGGAATGAGAACAAGAAGTAAGTACTAAACACAAGATTTTTAATTTATGATTTTGAGGCTAAATCTATTAATACTACACTTGATAATGAAGAATGGCTTAGTGCTATGAATGAAGAAATGGAACATATTGAGAATAATAGTACATGGACACTAGCACCAAGACTTGATGACAAGAATGTCATCGATACCAAAAATATATTCAGAAATAAGCTGAATGCGAATGGAGAAGTCACAAGAAACAAACCAAGGTTAGTATGAAAAGGGTATGCACAAGAAGAAGGTATTGATTATGGAGAAACCTTTGCACCCATTGCTAGACTAGGAGGATTAAGAATATTACTTGCTTATGCTGCATTCAAAGGATTCAAGGTATACTAGATTGATGTCAAATTGACACTCCTAAATGGAATACTTGAAGAAGAGGTATACATTGAACAACCAGAAGGGTTTGTTGATCCATACAAAAGGAACATGGTATGTAGACTAAATAATTCCTTATATGGATTGAGACAAGAACCTAGATCCTGGTATGGAATAATTCACTCCTATCTCATAAGCATAGGATTTGTAAGAACAAGTGAAAATAGCAATCTGTACTTAAAAGAAGATACCGATGGTAATATTCTGATTGCTGAAATATTTGTTGATGGTATCATTTTTGGGGGAAATGAAATGTTATGCAAATCCTTTGCTAATGAAATGAGAAAAGAATTTGAAATATATTATTTTAGGGAGATAAATATCTTTCTTGGTCTATAGATTCTTCAACAAGATGGAGACATATATATCACTCAGTCCAAATACATCAAGGAAGTGTTGAAGATATTCAAGATGGAAGATTCCAAGACAGTTAGAAAACCTATGGCTACAAGATGTAAGATGACAATAGAAGACAAATCAAATGAGGTAAATCAAACCTTGTATAGATCAATGATTGGAAAACTAATGTATGTTATTCATACTAGACCAGACAAAGAACATGTTGTTGGAATAGTTGCAAGATTCTCTGCTAATCCCAAAGAATCACATATGACTGGTGTCAACAGAATTATAAGATATCTGAAGAACACTGAGGACTATGGCTTATGGTATAAAAGAGAAGGAAAATTTGAGCTACAAGTCTATATAGTACTGATTGGGCTGGAAACATTGACGACTGAAAGAGAACAACTAGAGGAGCATTCTTCATGGGTGATAGACTTGTCACATGGATCAACAAGAAGCAAGGATGCATCTCTCATTCTACTACAAAAGTAGAGTATGTGGCTACTGCTAGAAATTGCTCCAAAATTGAATGGATCAAACAATTGCTAGAAGGTTTGAATATGAAGATCCTTGAACTAATTATTATCTATTGTGATAATACCAGTGCAATTAACATTTCAAAGAATCTAATCATGCATGCTAAGACTAAGCATATCAATATCAAGTATCACTATCTAAGAGAACAAGTGCAAGAAAAGGAGGTGATACTAGAATATATTCAATCAAAGGAACAATTATCTAATCTATTCACCAAGACATTACTGAAAGATACATTTGAGTACTTAAGACAAAGAATAGGGGTTCAACCCTTGTCTATCAATCAGTAAGCTGACTAGGAGGCTGCATCAGCCTACACATAATCAGAAGATCATTCATGTTGATGCAAGCACCGAGATAGACAACAACATATACATCTATACACAACAAGGTACAAATCTACACCAAAAACTAGAGACAATGTGTTGCTAATGGATAGGGAAATTCAAGGAGTATATTAAAAAAAGGGAATGCAAGATGACATAGAAGAAAATTATTTGGCATTTTTGTCAAAGGGAGAAATTATTTCATTATCAGGAATTATAAGTTAGAGAGATTCTCATTATTATAAGGGAGAACTGATCTTATTATCAGAAAGAGATTATATCATTATGCATGAAGAGAAGTTCCTAAGAATCCAAAGGAAGAGTTAATCAATATTCAAAGGGAAAGATTGATTACATATGAAATATCCATCTAAGGGAGAGAAGTAAGAAAGGGAGAGAGTACATACAAAGGGAGAGATTGTTGTCAAAGGAAAAAGAGATTATCAAGAAGTGGAATAGTCATGGAAAAGCACATATCACAACAGAGACATAAGCTACTACATCTATCTAGTGAAGGGATTGAAGGTTGAAGAAAATCCACTTTGCAAGAAATAAATCTAAGCTATATGAGCTTACCAAGAGCTAGACATTTGTAATAGTTACAATAGGAAAGATTGATGAAACTATTATATTTCATATTGTATTAGTAATAATATAGTGTACTAATGTAGTGTGTTGCCATCAATGCCAAAGGGAGAGATTGATGACATGTAACTGATTGAATGTTTGAAGATGTTAAGTTGATCACCAAAATGTAGAAAGATAATGCAAGACATTAAATAAGTTAATGGATTGTATTGTGATTGATGTCAAATTGATACAATCTAATCGATTATAATAAAAGTTTCAAATAATTTAGACAATAAGAAAGAGAAAGATTGTGCTTTTAGTAATGCATAAAAGACAAGCATTCACTAAGTGAATTCAAACACAAATGGCTAGTGGAACCTGATAAACAAAGATAACTGAAAGTTAAGTCATAGTGATGCCCAAGAAAAGAAACCAAAGAGAAAAATCACAATAATTACTAACGACCAGAATTATAGTGTTAACCGACAAGCAAAACTTTGTAGTGAATCCCGAAGGAAAGAGAACCCTGACGGATAGACAATACCATCAGAATAGCACAAGGAAAACTCAAGTGTTGACCGAAGCTATCGAAGAGTTAAAAAACCAAAGTTAACTAGAGTTTAGATTTGACAAAATATCTAGCTGGCAGAGCTAAGGATAGACTTAACTGGTTGTTATCATTGTTTTAATTGACAAGTTAAAACCAGATATAAGTAAAATATTAAAATAAAAATTTATCCAATTGGAAAGAATATTTATATAAGATAAAATATGATTTATGCTTTAAATCAAGACTGGCTAAGATTATGGATCACGCTAAGAAAAATAATATCAAGAAGAGAGAAACAATGATATCATATCTATATAGAGATAATTTAATTCATTATGAATTAAGGGGAGAGAATGAAAAAAAGGATGCTAAAGAGAAACTAATGAAGAACAACTTCATATAGTCCTGATCAATCAAGCTGAGGAAAGAGCTAAAGATTTCTATGGACACTGAACAATAGAGAACAACATCACAAAGAAAAACAAAAGTGGAGAAAAGGTATTGAAAAGATATATTGATCATAATGGTTTAATGAGCTTACAATAGATTTGAACATTTGCAAGTATAAGTTTTATATGTGAATAGATCATTTACTATTTCAGTTTAACCATTGATTCAGAAAGTATCTTAACTAAGTAGGATTTAAAGATCCTTTATATATTGAGATACATCCCAAGGAGTATCAAAAATTTTGATCATGAAGATAGCATGAGATGCCAGATACCATTTGACAAACTACACTGGGTTTGGTCATAGAAGGTAGCATAGAGATGCCCAATATCAAGTGACAAACTAATCTTTTAAATCCTCTAATAAGGTCACACCTAACAGTGTGTTTTTAACCTTTAACAATGTTGGGTCTTCACCGATCTCACTTCAAAAGAGTGAAAATTTTGTGTTACTGGTCCCAAGTAGTTTTTCCCTTAACAAGGTTTCCAAATTCAAATCCATGTATCAATGTGTTTATGAGTGATTAATTTAGTGTTTTGCATTGCACATAACTAATCTGGATTGATCGATATACACTAATCTATTTACTTCTATTCGGTAAATGAAAGACTGTTATTCGGTAAACATAAAGAATAATTTTTACAAGATAACTCCAAGCAGTAGTTATTTGAAGGCATACATCTTGTAGGATTGAAGATAACTAGAGGCTTAATATTATGGTACTAAGTTTTTGGGTTGATTAATTTGAATATTTTTGAGGCCACTGATTTACCCCCCCTCTCAGTTATTACTAACAGATATCAATAGAACTTCTTTCTATTGATCTGGTCACTGCTTCAAGAAGAAGACTAACACATGCCATAATCTACATAGGTATTATTCCATATGTTGATATGCCAAAAGAGATAGAGCTAGAGTCAAGATTAGGGAAATGGACCCAAAAAATTGAATATGAATCAGTCCCTTTTGCTTGCTTTAGATGCAAAAAATGGGTCATTGGGCAAAGAAATGTCCAATGAATAAAGTCAAGAAAAATCAATAGAAAAAGGAATGGAAGCTAACTGGAAAACATAGAGAACCATCAGAAGAAGAAGCCAGGATGGAACTCATAATCATAGAGAAAAAAATAGAAGAGAAAGTTGGGCAATCTAAAGAAAAAGAGAAGGAAGGGGAAGAAAAAGGAGAAGAACGGACCAGCCTAGAGAAAGTTGTGACAGAGAAATCAAAAGAAGATAAGTCCAAGGATCAGAAGGAGAAATTTAATGACATTGATCTAGCTGAAATGATAGACTTTGTCAAAGATACTCTAGATGATGAGAATAATGATATTAGTAGTCTCCAAGATGATATAGACAAAACAGTTCAGGAGGATAACCAGTCTACTACACAAGAGGTAGAGGATCCACCAAAAAGGTAGGGAGAACAGGAAAATATTTATGAAAACAACATCTTCTTAGATGCCCAACAAGATATTTTTTTGGTTCTTGGACAAAACTCATTATAGGAGGAAAAGCAAAACTTAGAGGAAATAGATAAATTGAAATGGGGTGACCAAGAGGAAATAGATAAAATCCTCGAGAAACAAGATAAAACCATTCAGGTTGAAAAAAGATAAAAAAAAAGAAGGGAACATCAACAAAAGGTCACAAGAATGCAAAAAATTACCAACCAAATGTTGGAGAATGACAACTCTCACCACCAGGAAGACCACCAAGCTCTAGAAAGAAAAATCAAGAGGTGGCTAGAAATATAGCATATGGAACTCAGAAAACTATTACACAACTGGGTATTACCAAAAAGAAATGAAGATTATATCTTGGAACATAAGAGGGTTAAATAACCCTCACAAATAGGATCTTATTGGAAATATGATAAGAGATAACAGAACGAATATCATTCTCATCCAAGAGACTAAGATGGCTAAGGAAAAAGTTGAAAATATTAAATTCTATAGAAATAATTATTGTAGTGGAGGCAGTTTGGAAGGAACCTCAGGTGGTATTGCTACTTTTTGGAATGGAGACATCATTGAAGGTGATGTTCTCATACAAGAAAGTAATATGGCTTGTATTAGATTTCACCATATCAAGGAGGGAACTTGTTGGATCCTTACTAATATTTATGCCCCTAATACAAAAAGTGGGAGACTTTCCTATTGGAGTAAATTGGATCAGGTCAGGAAGTCTTTTGAGAAAGATAGCTGGCTTATTATGGGGGATTTCAATACCCCTCTCAAGGAAGATGAAAAAATTGGTGGTTCGCAACCTAACTTGGATAGTAGGATCGACCTGATGGATTTTATATCCAGACAAGCTCTTTCTGATATTAATCTCCAAGGTATCAACTACACCTGGTCTAACCGGAGATCTGGTGATGATTTGATCTAGGTAAGATTGGATAGAGCTTTAATTTCTAATGATTGGTTTTAGCATTATAATTGTTCCTTGACAACCTTTATCAGAGCTGGGTCTGACCACTACCTGTTATCTTTTATTGCTGATTCCATAGTTAGAAGTAAAAACTATCCTTTCAAATTTGAAAAAATATGGACTATTCATCCTAATATGTATTCTAAAATTAGTGAATGGTGGAAGATTAAGATAGAAGGAACTACTATGTATAGGATGACATACAAACTGAAACATGTTAAAGATAGTATTAAGAGGTGGAATAAAGAAACTTTTGGCAATATTTTTTATTCTAAGTCAGACATCATGACTGGGCTTAAAGAGGTCCAGGATTCTATTCAAAAGGAAGGGTACATTAAAGTTCCTAAAGAGAAAGAAACTGAAATATTGAGAAAATACCATGACATTGTGCACAAGGAGGAAATTTTCTGGAAACAGAGATCTAGAAACACTTGGCTTAGAGAGGGGGACAAGAACACCAAGTTCTTTCACATGATGGATACTAAGCATAAGGCTACTAATATAATGTCTAAACTCAAAGTTGAAGATAGAGAAGTGGATAAAGAGGAGGATATATCCAATGAAGCAAAAGCCTTCTTTGCTAATCTTCTTTCCCAGGATGACTAGCTTGACCAGAACTTTCAAAGCACTCTTCTGGAAAGTATACCAAAATTTTTGACAGATAATGACAATAAATTTCTCTTAGCTATTCCCTCTAATGAAGAGATTAAAGCGGCTATTTTTTCCTTTGAAGGAATTAAATCTTCGGGTCCAGATGGATTTCCTATGTTTTTATTTCATATTTATTGGGCTATTGTCCATAAGGATATTACTGATAATGTTAAAGAATTTTTTGGTTCTAAAAGAATTCTCAGAGAAATGAATGGAACTTTCATAGCTCTTATTCCAAAAAAGGTAGGGGAAAATACTATGGAGCTCTTTTGGCCTATCAGTCTATGTAATTCCTCCTACAAAATTATATCTAAAGTTATCACTTCTAGGATTCTAAAACTTCTCCCTAAGATAATTTCTCACCAACAAATTGGATTTATACCGAGAAGGCAGATTTTATATTCTATCATTACAGTCCATGAGAATATTCACTCTTTGACTATGGCTATAAAAGAAGGTTTCATTCTGAAGATAGACCTCTCAAAAGCTTATGATAGACTGGACTGAAATTTGTTGTAGAATACTTTGAGGACATTGGGATTCAACTCTAAGTGTATTAAGCTGATAATTTAGCTGGTGTCGTCCCCCACTTTCTCTATTCTTGTGAATGGTTCTCCTTCATCCTTATTTAAATCTTTCAGAGGTCTAAGGTAGGGAGATTGATGTGGACAAAAGTCTTGTTGCTGCTAATGAACCACCTTGGCTCTATTATGAGATCTTTTTCCTAGATCTCTTAGGGTGTTCATAACCCTAAGCTGAGGTAAGTCACTCTCAACTTTACCTCCTCTTCAAGACTCAATCCCCACTAAAATTATTTTCATCTTCTTCTTGCTAAATCTACACAAATAGATTCATTCTACTCACTCAATCAATGTTCTCAGAACATTGCTTTCATTCTCTTCCCTAGCTGGATTATCACCAAGCTCGCATAGGGTAAGATCTCTAGATTCACACCTGTTGCTACTCCTACCAAAAAAAAAAAGAAAACTATGTACAAGGGCTCCTCTCGAGTTCCATCCCAACACATGACTCTCACCATGGATTCAAGAATATCGAGGGGCCATTACTGCTTACAACCCAGAATAGGTGAAGAACTAACAACTTACAAAATATAAAATAAAGTAACTAATCTACTTGCATGCAAAAGGAATAGCAAAGAAAATTGATATCCACTAAACACATAGTCTACAACTTCTCATTAATGGAAACAAAAAAAAATAGTACAATAATCTACAAATCTCTAACTTTCATGTAGCTTCTCTTCTTCTACAATCTCTACTCTCTAGATCTCTATAATGAAGGATTTTGGATGTTATTAGTAACCATCCTTGCATAGGAAACAACCCTAATGGCCCATTCATTCACAAGAATCTCTTCAGGAACCGTTACACTAACCATAATATCCATAAAAGACAAGATCCACTTTTCACGGGTTGTTATGACTAAGTATTGTCAAGTGACAGTAATGCAATCTGAGCTGCAGTATTGGCCAAGTTGCAGTGTTAACTTGGCTACAGTGTCAACTTGGCTACAGTGTTAACTCGGCTTCAGTGTTAACTTGGCTTTAGTGTTAACTCAACCTCAGTGTTAAATTGGCATCGATGTTAACTCGGCATCAGTGTTATTTGAGCAGCTTATCAAGGGTTCCTAATGCCTTGGTTAGATTTCTAGAGGCTTCCAAACTACCTCACACACACACAACTAAAGGAAACCAGCTAAGAAACCTATCTAAACATGGATTGACCTAGTCATATCCATCTTAGGGAAAAAAAATGACCTTCTAAGGTCCACACACACTCTCGTGTCTTGGCTAGAGTTAGTACATGCTAGAAATAAGGAGCTAGGGGTTGAGTTAGGTGTGCTCCTACACCATACTCCCCCAGAAAAAAGAAAGGTTAATCCACCCTTGGATTGAGCATGTTTGGATCAATTCCCAACCTCTTTAATTTGGTTTCTCTAATCCAAGTAGCATCATCATCTTCTTTTTCTTTCCATTTGACAAGGTGCTCCATATAGTCTCTGTTCCTAGTCTTCTTGTAGACCCTTGAGTCTAGTATCTTTTCAGCTGTCATAGATGGAGTACGGGTTAATTTTAGATCTTTTACCTCTTGTATTACCTCTTGAAGGTTCTGATCAGCATCTTGAATTGGTCCTTTGTATGCTATCAAATCTGCAATGTTGAAAATCGGTGACAACCCAATGTCTTCAGGAAGCTCCACCTTGTATGCATTGTTTCCATACTTTGAAAGTATCTTACATAGACCTAGCCTCTTCATCTATAGCTTGTGATGAACACATTTTTGCAGCCTATGTTAGTTCAAGTGTTCAAGTGTACCATCACAAAGTCTCCAATCTCCAAAGTCTTTCTCACACTTTCATGTACTTCCCTCATTGAATGAGCAAAGCCCTCAGCATGTCAACTACCATGCATTCCTTCCTTCAATTATCTAAGCTCAAAAATACCTCTTGGATGAGAGCCATAAACAATTTCAAAAGGACTCTTACCAGTTGATCTGTTCATTGTATCATTCTAGGCATATTCATCTTGTCCAATGAGTTGGTCCCATGCTTGACCATACTCCTTTGTGAGGCATCTCAGTAAGTTACCAAGACTTCTATTGACCACCTCTATTTGGCCATCTATCTGTGGATGGTAGGCAGATCTAAAAGACAAGTTAGTGCCAAGCTTTTTCCATAAGGTCTTCCAAAAATGGCTTATGAATTTGTTGTCTCTATCTAAAATAATACTGAGTGGGAGTCCATGTATCCTCACCACTACAACAAAAATACTGTCATATCCCTACCTTGTTCTTGGAAAACCAACTAAAAAATCCATTCTTATGCATTTCCATGGTCTAATTGGGATTGGAAGTGGCTGATAAAGACCTACATTAGAGGATGTGCCCTTTTCTTTTTGACACACTACACAACTCTCAACATACTATCTAACATCTTTATTCATCCTTGGCCAAAAATAGAACCTAGTGACTAGCTCTTGAGTCTTACTGACTCCAAAATGACCACTAAGTGCTCCATTATGTTTTTCTTGAATCAAATTCTCTCTCATAGACCCTTTAGGAACACAAAGTTGACCTCCTTTAAACAATAACTCATTCTGCAAGGTATATTCAGAAAACTCACCATGAAAGTTGCTTTTAAACTCCTTGCATACCTTGTATATTTGGGCAAAATCTTCATCTTCAGCATATAGGTCTTTGAAGCTATCAATACCTATGCTTTGTAGCTAAACTTCTTGGACTATGAGCAACCTTCTACTCAATGAATCAACAACCTTGTTATGTACTCCCTTTTTATACTTGATATTGAAAGTGTAGGCTTGTAGATACTCCACCCACTTCATGTGTTTTCTGCTAAACTTGTCTTGAGAGCTAAGGAAGCTAAGAGCTTAGTTATCAATATATACTATAAACTCCTTTGGAAGCAAGTAGTGCCTCCACTTCTGGAGCACTTGGACTAGAGCATACAACTCTAAGTCATAAGAAGAGTACTTCTTCTTTGCATCATTTAGCTTCTCACTATGGAAAGCTATTGGTCTTCCTTCTTGGCTTATGACAGCCCTAATGGCCACATTACTTGTATCACATTGTACTGTAAAAAAATTATCAAAGCTTGGAATAACTAGAGTAGGAAACTCTGCTATCTTCTCCTTGAGTGTTTCAAACCCTTTTTCAACTTGTGGTGTCTATTGAAAGTTTGTCTTCATCCCACCTCTAATGGTGTCTAACGCGGGTGCACAAATCCCACTGAAATGTCTATTGAGCTTTCTATAATACTAAGCTAAACCATGGAAACTTCTCACCTTAGTAGAAGCCTTGGGAGTAGGCCAACTTAGAATGGCATCCACCTTTTCTTTGTCCATTTTGAGGTTACCTTGTGACAAAACAAAACCGAGATACACCAGCTTCTGCTTCATGAAGTCACACTTCTCCAAGTTGATCATTAGCTTTTCATCATGCAATTTCTTGAAAAAAAAATTTAAATGCCTAATATGCTCCTCCTTAGTTTTGCTAAAAACTAAAATGTCATCTAGGTAGACAAAATTTTTTTTACCAATGCATTCTACCAATACCCCATTCATCAACCTCATAAAAGTTGAGGGAGCATTAGACAAACCAAATGGAATTACAAGCCATTCATACAAACCTTCTGTATTTCTGAAGGCTGTCTTCCATTCATCCCCTTCATTAATTCTGATTTGGTGGTAGCCACTCTTAAGATCAATTTTGCTGAAGTACTTTGCCTCCCCTAAACAATCCATTAGGTCTTCAATTCTGGGTATTGGAAACCTATACCTAATGGTGATTCTATTTATGGCTCTAGAATTAGTACAAAGTCTCCAAGCTCCTCCTTTCTTAGGTGCTAAAATAGTAGGGACTACATATGGGCTTATGCTCTTTCTAGTTAGGCCTTGGTCTAATAACCCTCTAATTTGCTTGGCTATTTCCTCATTCTATTGAGGGTTCATCTTATAGGTAGCTTTGTTGGGTAAGGTAGCTCCTAGTATAAAGTCAATCTTGTGGCTAACAAGTCTCTTGGGAGGTAGGGGAGTGGGCTGGCCATCATTCACAATATCCTTACACTCTTCAAGTATTTCTTTTACCTCCTTTGGTATCTCTGATTTCTTGACAACAACTTCATCTTTTGGCTTCAATACTAAAGAAAACCCAAATACTTCTCCTTCTTCTAGAGTCTTCAAAAAATTCTTCTCACCAACCATGAGCACACTTGGACTTGATGTTTTCCCCTCTCCTTCTTCTACTTGTAACTGAATTCTGAAAGTCACTCCATCCTTCTTGAATGAGTATGCATTCTTGGTTCCATCATGCATGGCTTGGCTATCAAATTTCCATGGCCTTCCAAGTAGAAGGTGACATGCATCCATGGGAAGAATGTCACATGGAACTCTATCTTTGTACTTTCCAATGGTGAATTCTACCCATGCTTGTTCTCCTACAAATACATGTTGTCCTTTGTTGAGCCATGTAACCTTGTATGGGTTTTCATGTGGAATCCTTTTTAAATTTAACTTGTTGGCTGCTTCTTCACTAATGATATTATCAGTTGAGCCTGAATCAATAATGACTCTACACACCTTTCCTATAATCTTGCACTTCACTCTAAAGAGTACTCTCCTTTGGCTTGGTTCTTCTTTGCTTGGCTCTCTAATTAAGGTCCTCCTTATCATGAGGTTCTCACCTTCTTCTGATTCTAATGGTACCTCAGATGGCTTGCTGCTGCAACTTGATTCTTCTTGGACATAATTAACTCTTTTTCCACCTCCTTGAGAAGTAGAACCCTTTTTAGGACACTGATATGCAGGATGTCCAAATTGCTGATAGTTGTAACACTTCATTGAAGAGAAGTAAGATCCTCTTCCTTGGTTATTAGTTCTTCCTCTTGAACTACTATGTGAACCTCTTCCACGGTTGTAACCATGTCTTGTGTTACTGGATTCTCCTTGATTCTCAGTGTGTTTGGAATCACTCTGATTTCTTCCTCCATATCCTCCTCTATGACCTCTACTGTCTCTTCCTCTTCCTCTGCTATTTGAATCTTGCTTCTTCTTGAATTTTTCCTCCACTTTGAGGGCTACCTAGTAACATTGGTGTATAGTATTGGGGTTTAAAAGACTAATTTACTCTTGGATACTCCACTTGAGTCCATTCAAGTACCTAGCCACTTTCAAGCTTTCATCTTCCATCACATGCAACCTTAAGCATAGTTTGTGAAATTCTTTGGTGTAGGAACTGAATTCTAAATATTTTTGTCTTAGATTCTGTCTCTTTTTGTGCAACTGCACTTCATAATCATCGGGAAGGTAATTTTCCTTCATCTTGGCCACCATACCTTTCCAACTAGTTATGGGATTCTTTCCTTCTGTTTCCCTCTCATCTTGGACAAACTTCCACCAAGTGAGAGTAGTTCCTCTCAGCCTTATCTTGGATATTCTTACTTTTTGATCTTTGGCCACATTATCACAATCAAAGTGATTTTCAATACCTTCCATCCTTTCCATGATTAATTTCCGTTCCATCTTTCCACTTAATAGAGGCACACCTTCTAAGGACTTACCACTCATTGCCTTCAATGCTTTCAAGAATGGGTCTTCTTGAAGAACAGGGTCTGGCTCTGGAATAATGTCTTCCTTTGCCACTACTTTACCCTTTCCATCAGCTTCTCTCATCTATTCACTGACTTCTACATTCCTAAGCTGTACTTCTTCCAACTTAGTCACCATTTCAGCTAATTGTTCCTTCAGAAGTCTATTCTCCTCCTTTTTCTCTTCAACATATTTTGTGAGTTCCGCATTGGTCACCATCTTGGATGAATTGACAGACATTTCTATAAATAAAATCCAAACAACACACACCCAAATATTTTAGGGCTCTGATACCAATCTGATGTGGATAAAATTCCTATTGATACTACTAAACTAGCTTGGCTCTGTTCTGAGATCTTTTTCCTAGATCTCTTAGGGTGTTCACAACCCTAAGCTAAGGTAAGTCACTCTCAACTTTACCTCCTCTTCAAGACTTAGTCCCCATCAAAATGATTTTCATCTTCTTCTTGCTGAACCTACACAAATAGATTCATTCTACTCACTTAATCAATGTTCTCAGAACATTGCTTTCATTCTCTTCCCTAGATGGACTATCACCAAGCTCACCTAGGGTAAGATCTCCAGATTCACACCTGTTGCTACTCCTACCAAAAATAAAAATAAAACTATGTACAAGGGCTCCTCTCGAGTTCCATCCCAACACATGACTCTCACCATGGATTTAGGAATCTTGAGGGGCCATTACTGCTTACAACCCAGAATGGGTGAAGAACTAACAACTTACAAAATAGAAAATAAAGTAACTAATCTACTTGCATGCAAAAGGAACCACAAATAAACTTTATATCCACTAAACACACAGTCTGCAGCTTCTCATTACTAGAAACAAAACAAAATAGCACAATAATATGAAAATCTCTAACTTTCTTGTAGCTTCTCTTCTTCTACAATCTCTACTCTCTAGATCTCTACAATGAAGGATTTTGGATGTTATTAGTAACCATCCTCGCATAGGGAACAACCCTAACGGTCCATTCATTTGCAAGAATCTCTTCAAGAAATGTTACACTAACCATACTATCCATAAAAGACAAGATCCACTTTTCACAGGTCATTATGACTGAGTATTACCGAGTGATAGTAATGCAAGCCGAGCTATAGTATTGGTTGAGCTAGAGTGTTAACTTGGCTGTAGTGTTAAGTTGGCATCAGTGTTAACTCAGCTTCAGTGTTAACTCAACTTCAGTGTTAAATTGGCTTCAGTGTTAACTCAGCATCAGTGTTATTTGAGCATCTTATCAAGGGTTCTCGATGCCTTGGTTGGATTTCCAGAGGCTTCCAAACTACCTCACACACACACAACTAAAGGAAACCAACTAAGAAACCTATCTAGACATGGATTGACCTATTCATATCCATCTTAGGGGAAAAAAAATGACCTTCTAAGGTCCACACACACTCTTGTGACTTGGCTAGAGTCAGTACATGCCAGAAATAAGGAGCTAGGGGTTGAGTTAGGTGTGCTCCTGCACCAGAGATCCTCTATCTCTAGTTCTGTTTGTGATTATTGTAGAATTCATGGGTAGATACATTGAAAGCACTTTTAGAAAAGGGGATCTCAAAGGGCTAAAACCATCCTCCTCAAATTATGTTTTCTCACATTAGCAATTCATGGATGACTCAATTTTTATGGGGGAAGCAACTATAAATGAAGCCAAGAACCTTAAAAAGATCCTGAACAATTATGGTAAGGCTACTGGCCAGATCATCAATTGGAATAAAAGCTTTATTTATTTTATTAATACTCCTAAGTATAGAAAACACAAGATAAGTAGAATTATGAACTACCAAATTGGGGAGCTCCTTGCTACCTACTTGGGCCACCCCCTTGTGAATATCCCTCTTGATTCCTTTTGGAGCTCACTGGTGGACAAATTTCATAAGAAACTTGTAGGATGGAAAGGAGCTCTACTCAGTTAGGCTGGAAAAATTCAACTTCTCAAATCTTCCCTTCAGAGTATGCCAACTTATGCTCTTAGCCTTTATAGGATACCCAACAAATTTGCTGAGGCTATTGAAAAAAATCAAAGACACTTTATTTGGAATGGTGTTGAAAAAACTAATAGATTTTCTCCTATTACCTGGGACAAAGTTTGTAGGCCTAAATCAAAAGGTGGCTTGGGAATAAGGAAAATAAAAAGAATGAATGAAGCTCTCATTGCCAAACTTGAATGGAGAGATTTTACCTTGAATGGTGAATGGAATTCTATTTGGCAATGTAAATATAACAAGAATTCTAATTCTATTAATGAGTTTCTTAATACTGAAGACATTCTGGTGGGACCTTGTATATGGAAGAATGTGATTAAAGCCAAAAATACCATTAGGAAAGGTGTGAAGTGGAAAGTGGGCAAGGGGAACATAGTGCATTTCTAGGATGATATATGGATCAGTAACCAGTCTCTTGCTATGAACACTATTTGGGGTCCCTTTGCTGAAATATGCAAAAATGAAATAGGTACTAAGGTTATGGATTATACAAGTAATGGGAAATGGAAGGATTTAAATTTTGTGGATGATGCCCTTCTTTCTTTGAATATCACCCTCAATGCTATGATTCTAAACTTGGAAGAAGATTCTTTCATATAGAAATATACTACGAATGAGAGTATCACTATGGGATTGGCCTATAATCTCAATTATGAGAATAGTGAAAATCCTTTCTGGGCCAAGGCTTGGATCAAAGGGCTAACCCCTAAAATCAACATCTTTTTTTGGACCATGATTCAAAAAAAAATCCTCACTCTTGATAACCTCAAGGATAGAGGAATGTATATTACTAATATGTGTGTCTTGTGCAGGAAAGAGGAAGAGATGGTCAATCATCTATTCATTCATTGCAATTATGCTAATGAGGTATGGTCCTATTGGCTGAAGGATTTTAATATGGATTGGGTTATACCTTATGACATCCAAAACATGTTCAACTCATGGGGTATTAATACTAAGAGTGAATGCATTAGAAAGATATGGAAAATTTCCCTCCCCCATATTACCTGGGCAATATGGAAGGAAAGAAATGAAAGAATCTTTAGAGAGAATGAGACTTCCCGTAAAATTTTATTCAGGAAAAGTTAGAATATGATTATTGAGAATTTTAAAATAATGAAAATCAAAGATGACTCTAAAGGGAAAGAGGATAGTTCAATTCTTAAAAATTGGGGTATTCAAATTGATGATAAAGCTCAAAGTAATAACAAAGATGAAGTGGTCTGGGAAAGTCCTTCAATGGGATGGATTAAGATTAAATTTGATGGAGCATCAAAAGGTAATCCTGGGATTGCTGAATGTGGAATGATCATCCGTGATGAGAATGGACATTGTATTACTGTGAGGGCTATCCCTATAGGTGTTCAAAATAATCATATGGCCGAGGCTCTGGCTTCCCTCAATGGCCTTATTATGGCTAAAGAGAATAATTATAAAAATGTCTGGCTTGAAGGGGATTCCTTGAATATTATCAAGGCTCTTAACAATATCTCCAAACCTTCATGGATGATCAGTAATATTATTGATTATGCCAAAAATATAATCAAGAGTATGAATAAATGCATTGTGATGCATGTGTACCGAGAAGGCAATGTTAGTGCAGATTGGGCAGCTAACTACACATGTAAAAGTGACCACATCTATACTTGGAATGATGTTTCCAGATTGTCGTACAATATCAAATCCTTTATTCATAAGGAGATGATCTATAGAAGGCAGAGAAATGAAAATCATTTAAGTAAATGAATGCAGCTAACATGAGTGATGTAAGTCCTAATTATGAGGTTTTAATCCTTTGCAATGCCACTTGGTGTCGAAATACCTTTTCTTACAGATGTTGGGGGCTCTCAAAAATTATGGAATACAATATTGGAAAGGAGAACAATGGAAAAATCAAACACAAAGAGAACCAAAGAAACATTGTTAGCAGATATCAAATGGGTGGGAGCAAGAAAAGACACAAACCTGCTGACTGTAGTGAATGGAAGCAAAATGAGAAAGTTTGGGAAATTCTTCAGAAGGGAAATTTTGTTGCGTACATGGAGAAGCTTTGTGGGAAAAACCCTACAATTACTAGTTTTTTCATGCATAATTGGAAGAAAGGGAAGATCCATTTCAAAAATCAATGGATAGATATCACTGAAGAACTTATTGCGGAGGCCACTAGTCTTCCTATGATTGGCACAAAATTCTATCGTGACCGCAGTTATTCAGATAAAGCATATGAGAGGTTCCTAGAGAATGAGGAGGAGGCTGATAGACTTGTGAAGAAGGTAGGAGGTTTGTTCAGTCCTACTAATATCATCCGCCCATGGCATTTTTTTTATATGCTGCTATCTATTATCTTACCCTTGATGGGAGGTTTACTAGAGCCTATGGGCATCATTTTGTTGTCCTGAATTATTTGAGGCATAATGAGGAAATGAGTATACCTTTCTATCTTATGAGCTCTCTGAATGTCACTATGAGGGAGTTTTAGAATGACCCTTTTGGGGATCATGCCTCTCACTAGGGTTTAATAGTTCTCATTTATGATGTTTTAAAAATGAGGAAAATGGATAAAATGGTTGATAAGGGTAAAATCCTTAACGATGTGGAGACTAAGGATGAAGAGTCAGGAGGTAGATTTAACGATGATACTGAGGATGAGATGAACACTATTAGCACCAGAGGTATGGGATGATGGAAGGGTAGTTCCTCAAAGATTTCAAAGAAAAAGTTGGAGTATGAAGAGATGAACCCTAATTTGGAGGGCTTCAGAACTGAAGATGAGGAAAACCCTGAAAGATAGAAAAAAGGAAAGTAGGTCTTAAGAAAAAGCCTTCAATCTCCAAGAAACCAAAGAAGAACAAAGGAATCCTCATTTCCTCTGATGAGGAGGACCCTATTCATGAGAGTCTAGAGAAAAAGAAGAAGGTGGAAAAATATAGAGATAACAAACAGAGTAAGGTTGAAGAAAAAGAGGGTATTCAGAAGAAGGCTAATACTGACACTATATGGAACACTAAGGAAAGATTCAACATTGACTCAGACTAGAAAGAAAACATCCTTTCTTTTGGTAGGTTTATGGCTACCATGGCTCAGGATACTGCGAATATGAAGACTGAAATCAAGGAACAAGGTGAGATTGTGAGTATGATTAAACTTGCTACTTTCGGGGAAGAGTCTATTTCTACCAGCTTGAAGAATTGGACTGAAGCCATTAACAAGGGTGAAGCCTTTAGGGAGTTGGGCACTAAAGTGTTGAAAATGGAGGACAAGATTAACAAAATGAACAAATAAGTTGAAGCTGACAATATTGAGGTGCATCTGTCCTCAATGGAAGGAAAAATGGAGAAAATGGATTTGATGGTCAAAAAAATATGTGAGCAAAGCTTTAATATTCTAAAAGTTTCTATCGAGCAATGCAAGAATCTGATGGAGAGACTCAAGGCTAATAGAGAGGAGGAGAGTAAGGATTCCAAAGAGGGTCAAGGCTCTGGTATCTACACTCGTGCAAGTATAAAGAAGAAAGATACGGATCTCAAAGACATCCAAATCTCAGTGGATAATATGGAGCTACTTGCAGAGAAAGAGAAAGATCTGATGGAGACTATCTAGCTCCCTATGTGTTGTCTTTTTTTTTTAGGCTGTCTTTTCCTCTTGGGCTATCTTTTTTTTCTTTTTGGGTTTGTGGGGCCTAGGGTCCCTATTTCTCCTTTGTATCATCTTTTGGTAGTTGATTGATCAGCCTTGTCTATCCTCTGATCTTTTGTACAAGGTTTCAGGACCTTTCGAATCCTACTTTTACTTAATCAAAATAGATATCATTTATTTATTTTTATGCCCAAGCCATAGTCACTTTGTGTGAAATATTTGTTTGACATAAATTTGTTAGAAAATTGGTAGATAAAAAATAACTTATAAAGATGAGCTTGACAACCATCACATACAACATAGAGCACTTTCTAATTTTGGATATCCATATGGGTCTTCCAGTAGCTAAGGGGTCGTTGAATGAGTATCCATGGCCTGTTTCCCAACCAAATTTGGATTTCAATGAAGAGCATCATCAAGATGTTCTAAATAATCTCATGTCTACATCATAAGATCATTCTACCAGCTATGTCAAATACCAAAGTGAAATGTTTGAGTTGGAAAAATACCATGAAAAACTTGAGTTACAAGCCATTTTTGAATAATTTAGATTTGATCCTAAATGTTTCCATGATGACATTCAATAAAAGTCTGATAGTATGCACATAGGCTCTCTTCCTCCCTTTTGAAAATCAATTAATAGCAAATTCTTTTTGGCTATTATAAAGGTTAGAATACGTAAGGTTTCTTCTAAATTTTAACCTTTGTAATTACAGTTATATTTTTGAAGAGTTGTGATATGAAAATGGTTGGAAGCTTGTCTCTTCCCCTACCTACACAGGGAAACCTCAACATTTAAGCTAGAAGAGGAGGGGAAAACACTTGCTAGATTTAAGCTATATGAGATGTAAAGGTGGTTGTTCATAAAATGATATAAATTTTTGTTATCAAAGTGTTATAGGTTCCTTTTACTATGAGCAATGTCCTTTGGGTGATCCCTCAATATCGTGTCCCATTTTTTGGCCAACTTTGACACTGAAACTAATATTTTGAAAAAAAAATTGCTTTCAGTTACCAGTTGCTGCAAAAACATTAAGAATTTCCAGATGATGTAAACTAATGAATTTTATTATTTTGTTTCTAGTTTTTAAATATATTTAAAAAAAATTTAAGTTGATTTGTATCTATTTTTCCTTCTACTTCAAAAGGTGATTTGTCTGAAAAAGAAACATTTTTAAGGAGTGAAACTCACTTTGATAAACATAATATTTTTTCTAATAATGATAAGAATGTAATTATTTTGAATTTAGGTTTTTAATACCAATATCTAAGGAATCCAATTAGTTTTGTTCAATTTAGTTGAATATTTTACAGTTTATTGAGTTATGAAGTGACATTAACTATAATTTGGACATATGTTCATTTTGATCTCTCTAACTTAATATGTATATATCAAAGTTCATTTTTTTCTTTTTTTGATAGAAAGGTAACATAAATATCTATTTCCTAGATATTTTCCATAATTTGTTTCCTAATTTACTATTTCCTAAAAGAGTTGAATAAAGAAGTTGCTAAATAGTCAGACAACCTATGTTTGGTAAAACTCTCTCTCTCTCTCTCTCTCTCTCTCTCTATGGAAAGATTTATATATATATATGTATATATGTATATATATAAATATATATATAAACCATAATCATTGGAAAGATTTCTCTGAGTACTATCATCCTATATTTGGGTTTGTCAAATGAATTCATTTAATCCCATGAAAAGTTAATGTCAAAGTGATTTTTTGTCTACATTTTGATAGATGCAAAGGAGACGTGATTATATGTGTAACTGAGGAGTAGAGAGATTATACCAGAGAGAGTTTGATCTAAGAGGCTTTTATGTAACCATTTTCAATTTACTCCTTCAAATGGGACATCTGAAGGCTTAAATCATAATATTTTCTTAAAATTTATAATTCCAACAAAAATCAGGATGTTAAAAAAAGTGGGACACACTACTGTGGGACTACCCCTTTATGATATTTGAAATTTTTTTTCAAATAATAATTTCAATTCTTGTGTTAATCATCTCTCAGTTTATTTGGTTTTATGTCCATATGAGGTTGTACATTGAACTATTGTCATGTATCTCCTCACCTAAATGGTTTTTTAAAATATGAATTAAATTTGGTTAGACTAAAATCCTAGCTATAGAAATGACAAATTGGCATTAATAGAATTAATTATTTGATGATACAACAATGGTGTCATCTCATAAATTTGTACATGAATGCTTAGATAAAAAAACCTTTTTGATACCATGAGAATGGGACAAGTCATGGACAACCAACACCAAAATAAAGAAAAATATTCTATTTTACTCAATGATGAAGTTATAGGATTGAAAGATGTACAATGGTATTAGGATTTTGGCATAATTAGGTTTTTTAATAGTCAGGGTATACCCGCCCTAATCCTCATAATATCAAAAGAGAAGAGGAATTATCCCTTCAGGGATATTCCTATTCATTGGCCATAATTGTATGTTTAGTATTCTAAATGTTTCATCAAGATAGCTGGTTGGGGAAAAATTTTCATCATTATAGAAAGTAGGGCTCTTCTGGGGAGAAGTTACCCTAGATATTTTCCTCTTGCAAGAGAGGTGGCAACTCTATCCTTCAATTTTTTCAAAATGTATTCTCATAAAGTTATGCCTCCTTGAAATGTTACTTCACTATGTAAGAATATGAATCCCAAAATAGAAAGATATAAAGAGTTGAATTTCAATGGAATTTATGGTTTCCCAAATTCTATCCCATACAGTATTAGGAAAGAGCTTCTAAAATTCAATGACATAGAAAAGGAGTCAGCAGAACAACATATAAAAAATTTTGAGCACTAGATGGAGCATTATGAAGTAGGAAATGAAGATGCAATATTGAGATTATTTGTTCCATCCTTGGGAGGATATGCAAGAGAGCGGTTGTCTAATTTGGCCCCAAATTCTATAAATTTATGTGAAATCTTGAAACCACCCTTCATAGAATAGTTCGGTGAAAAGATAAGTGAATATGTTATGCTTAAACAATTTATACATGCTCATGTCCAAGAAAATGAATAGTTCCTCTGTTCAATCTTAGGTTTTCTAAAATGATTAAAAGTTTTCCTAATAGCATGAAACCTAATGATGCATGTGCATTATTTGTATACCTTGGTGATTTTGATGAAGAAATGAGTTTTAACATAAGGATGGAAAATGCTGAGATTTTGTAGGAAGCTTTCCAAATTGCATATAATATTGAAAAGGTTGAAAAGTATGGCAAGGTAAGAACATTTAAAATAGAACCAAAGGTTTCTTACCAACAATATGGTCCTTTGAATAATAGTCAAAATTGTGAAGGATATAGATACATATATGCATCCCAAAGATTTTCAAATATAGATGACAAATGGATGAGGTACCTTGACTATTTTTTTCCATACCAAAATTTTAATTATGAAACAAAACATAGTGTACCTTTGTATTTTTGGAATATGAATAGAACAACTGAATCTAGGTATGGTAAAGAATGAGAATGTCAAGAAGAGGATTCCAATTGCACTGAAGAGACATATGATGAGCAAGAAGAAGTTGAAGAAAATAATTTTAATATGATGACTCACCCCTTGTTTGATCAAGAAACGCAAGATAAGGAAAAGGAAACTTTTTTGGGAATACAATTGGGTGATACTAAAGTGCTTTCAAATCCCGTATATGAAGAGAAAATTTGTTTTATTGTAGGTGTAGAAGATAATAAATTTATTGATAAATTTTTTTCTATGATTCAGAAGGGGATTTAATTAAATAATTTCAATAATGTGTCAATTTGCATGAATACTTATGGTGAAGAGGAAAGAGATGATGCGTTTCAAAAGAAATGCATTAGAAAATAGGAAATAAAATCATACAACAACTTTATTGGAGAGAGATGCATACTGATGGGACTTCAGGAGGATATGAAGAAGAAGTGGTGTTTTGGAACATACTGGGTAATGGTGATGTTAGGATGTTCACCAATGTTATCACTGTGTGATTAAATGGTTTCTTCAAAATAAAGATTTGTGTACATAGAAATGGGAATCTTTTGTTAGAAAATGTTAGATAAAATATGTATTGCCATGTTCTGGAAGTGCTCTTAGAATAGGGTTTTTGATAGAGTAAAATCATGAGTTCTTGTTTTGGTGGTCATGAGCCACTGTGCATAGTAGGAGTAAGTTAGACTTTATTTCCAAATGGATAATGCACATGGTCTTCTTCCTCCAGAGATATATGAATTCTTGTCATATCCACAAGGCATATGCATTCAATAGATAGAGCCACTATGGGGACCATTTTTCAAATTTCAAAGAAAAATATAAATATTACATTACCAAGCATGATGATACAAGCTGGGAGGTTTTTCTTATCATTGTTTTGTACAAGGCCTAGGTTGAGGATTATGAAATAGAGACATTTCTATATCACAAACTGCATAAATGTTAACTTGCAAAATAGCAACAATCCGCTATTTCATAAAACTTAGGTTTAAAGCTTTTGCAACACAACATCGTACTTTGGGTGATGAGGTGGTGGGAAAAGGAAAGACATTGTTAGTAACGAGGTAAGGTGATGTGACTATGATGATGCCATTTGGATTATCATAGGTATACTTTTGAGATCAAAATGAATTAATAAAGATTATTAATCATCTCTCAACACATAATCTAAAGTTGATATTTAGAAAAGATATCCAGAAGGATTTAAATGTTATGTAGTATGAATTGTGATGCGATATTATTTATTATTTTGAATTCCAAAGGTGCATTTACCTTGTGTGAAATACTCTTTTGACATAAATTCATTGTAAAATCGGTAGCTAAAAACTTTTTTATAAAGATGGGGTTGACAACCATCACATACAATACAAAGCACTTTCTAATTTTGGATATAAGAATGAGTCTTCTAGTAGATGAGTAGTCATCAAATGAGAATCCATTGCCTATTCTCCAACCAAATTTGGATTTCAACATGGAGGATCAGTAAGATTTTTCAAATCCTCTCATGTCTGTAGCATGGGATCATTCTACCACCTATGCCAGATACCAAAGTGACATGTTCAAGTTGGAAAAAGAGCAAGAAAAAGTTGATTTGCGAGCCATGTTTGAAGAATTTGGCTTTGATCCTAAACTCTTCTATGATGACATTCAACTAATGTTCAACCATATGCACATAGACACTCTGCCTCCATTTTTGAAATCATTGAACAATCACTTATTTGTTGCTACTATAATGGTTAGGATCACTAGTAAATTTTTGCCATATTTTTGATGCGAGTTTGTCAATTTTTTGATACAGATTGGTTGACCAAATGACCACTATTTTCGTCAGAATTTTTTCATCAAAACTTGCCACATTTGGTATATTTGTCATAAGACCGACACCCTAAAGGTCAAAAAAAGAGGGCTGTAATAGAGATGTTGTGTGCGCCTTTCACCCTGATCCCTTTTCATAGTCTGTCACTTTTACGATGACTCTATGACAAGAATCCTATACAAACGATGAATTGATCGACAAAAGGGTGTCAAAACATCGAGGACAATTTGTTAATCAATCCATCATTTGTATAGGATTCTCATTAACTGTCACTATAATGAAGGTCTAAAATTTGACTCTATTTAAAAAAAAAAAATTTATTTCACCCTATTAGTGCTCTAAAATATAAAATTAATCTCAAAAGTCAAATCTACTTCAGGTTAATGACTCTCAATGTCAAATTACTTTGTTAATATCTTGTGTCAATGTCTCTGGTTATTTATCAATCAAGTCAACAAAAAAATAAAAAACTTCCTAATAAAGTCTTGACTATACCTTCATATTATTCTCTTGTAGTTGTCTGAACTTCCATAATACATTGTTCTTTTCATATCATTTACCGCCATGCTCAAGGATTGATATCATTTTGGAGATTTAAATGCAGTGTTTCATTTGAGTTTTATCGAGGAAAAGTTTGCACAACATCCATAGTTATTAGAGAGGTAAAATTAAACATATTGAATGTTTTGAAAGTCAGTTGCCATGACTATTTTTCCATTTGCAGTGTAATAATCATTGTCCCTCTATAATTTGAATAATAGTTTGATTTTTTTTAAAACACTAAACATTCCATGGACTCAAAGGCCTAGAATCCATGGAATGTAACTTACCTAACATTTTAATATAATCCTTTAATAAATAATATGAAGAAAATTGGAGGAAAAAGGTGATCACAATCAACAAATGAAGAAATTGCATTGAATTTGATTTTACAGGTATAGCAACAGAAGATCTAGTAAAGTGAGGGGTGTATTTTATGTTTTGGGATGTCTTATAATGCTTATTTATTGGTGACGCAAGTTCCATTGTGGTCCTAAAGTGGTTGGAGATGAGACATTGAAGAGGCCCTAGAAACAAGGGTCTAAATGGCTTTCAACATAGTACACTTGAAACCCTAAATCCCTAAATCCTCTAAATATTTGCATAGCATTCATAAAATTTCCAAAAAAAATGCAAAAAAAATATTACATTACACAGATGTCTACGACTAAGAAGCAACATGAAATACCCTTTCTGTTGGCACTCAAATCAACTTCAAGGCCAATTATCGATCAATAAACCTACAAATGTGTTGCCCCACTTTTGGTCTACATACCTTTGAGCCAAAGTGGATGCTTTATGTATAGTACTGATTTTGAAAGCTTCATGTGAGTCCTGAGTCTAAGTCTAGCTATCCTCTTAGGATAGGAGACCTTTATTAGATTTCCCTAAATTGCCTTCTCATTTGTGAGCTAAGAGGAATCAGCCTCTAATATTGTGTTTCTTTGGGCAGGTTAAGTTCCCAAATCTGATAAAGGTCATGTTTCAAAAGATTCTAACATTTGCATTATGTGCAGTTGAAGTATCTAGCTTTAACACTTCACTTTGCAGCCTTGGTGGGAAATTGGATTTGAGCTTCTCCATGGCAGAAAATCACCTCCAAAGGGCATTTTCCGCAATTAATAGAATTGAAAGTTTCAAGAGTCAGTGAAAATTGAAAATGAGAAGTTTGGGAATAAGGAATCTTGGGAATTCAGATTAAATCAATTTCAATTGAAGGGGATCGATTGAATGGGGAATAATTTGAGGTGCAAGCTTATTGGAAAAAAAATGAAAAATGGCTTCTCCGTTGCTCCAACAAGTGGGTTTTGACCTGCGAAGTATGCTTTTCGCCAGATCATTAAAATGGAAACACTTGGGAAAGGGATCCATCTCATAGGTGATTTGAGGTGGAAAGAATGTTGACACAATCAAGCATATCAGCTTAGCATGTTGATATGCTAAAAAACTCCTTTAGTGGATTTTCAAGTCGCGAGCACCTCAAAAGTATTTCTCCACCAAAAGGGAAGTGAAAAAGTGATTTTTTGCTACCTCCAAAAAATTACCGTTACGGTTACTAAAGTAAAAGGATTTTTCTTAACCACTCATAAAAGTAAAGAAATTAATTCAAATATATCCATTTGGGATCATAACGGGCTTTTTAATTAATGCTTAAGTCTTTTCATTCATGTGGCACGGGAAGTCAGTCATTAAAGGGTAAGAATTCAAAAGTTATAAAATCAGAGAACTGTTGAAAATAGAGGCTACCATATTTTTTATGAATTTTTCAATTTGAAAGCCTTAGGAATAATTGTTTCATACTTTTTGGATCCCATAAGCATATCCCCAAATTCCTTAATCTCAAATTCTAAGTTTCAAAGATGGCTACTAGATTTATGGGTTTCGACAGGATGAACAGAATCACATCCGTCTGGTACAACATCTTAGATACATCTCTAAATTTCTTTGATATGCAAAAATTTCAGAATAGGCTAAAGGCAGACTAGATGCATCCCATCACTAAGAAGCTGAAGGAGAGCGAATTAGTTGAAGCCGCTAGTTTTCCCATAGCCATTCAAGCCCCTGAACTAATCCAAGAATGTATAGCTCGATACAACCCATACACCAAGAAAATCATCTTTCCCAATGACACGATGCTACTCTCTATTGATAGAGAATTGGTTTAGAACTCGCTTTGCATCCCGGAGCAAGCTGAGTATTCAAAAATGACATACAGTCAGGCAGTGACTGAATATATAGCAAAGAAGTCAGTATAGAAGAATGAGATAATGAAGGCATGGTTTCAAGAGCCTAGAAGCACCAACGGGAAGCTACCAAAAACACTCTATGACACTAACCTAAAGCTAGAAATCATAGACATACTGGTGCTACTTCACAAGATCAGAGGTGAGAGTGAGGCAATGAATTTCATGGATCATCATTTCTTCTTGGTATAGGTGATCTATTCTCAACACCATTTTATTGATTGGGCATTTATGGTAAGTGAAAATCTGGCCAATGCCCTAGATAGAGCTAAAAATCAAAATCAATTCTACATGTCTTCAATTTTAATGTATATATTGGCCACAATTAAAATTTGGCCAGCGCTTCCTAGATTAGAGGAATTTCTAGAGGATGTTAAGAGTTATGAATTCTTCCCTTGATTATAGTTACACAATAGTTATTCTGACTATCTCAGAGTTAATGATACATTTAGGATGAGATTGTGTAGGGAGCTACAGGGTTGTCCAGAAAGGATATTTTCTCCTAAAGCCATGGCTATTATCAACAAGTTTGGGTGCTTTTTCATTCAGTTTGGGGACTTCTCATATATTCATCTTGCAAGTTTTAATGACTTCCCTTTGAAGCTTTCAAGATATCCTGATGATATGATCATGTTGATCAAGGTGATGAGGCAGGCACTCCAAGTGAACCTGATCTATGTCGATGCTAAGAAGAAAGGTTATGAGTTCCTGATGGTCATTGGAGCTTACAGTTGTGTGTCCTTGTCTGAAGCAAAGAATGTTACGAAGACTTTCTCCAAAATATTCCAGTTGGAAACAATGATGTTTTGAGGCCACTCTACAACCCTCTAAATTATGCTTGAGACCATCTGCAAATGAGTCATTCAATTTGTCATGTTGATGATATTGAAGACTACTGGGCTAATTGCAAAGATGACTTGGAGAGAAAAGAGAGGTTCTATGCCAGGTTAACTATTGAATGAATAGAAAGGTTCAAAGTTAACATTTCTATGGAAGGACTAGAAGATAATGGATAGCATATGTATGATAATACATATCTAGAAAAGATAACGCCACTCCCTATAAGCTCTGATCCCATGTTAGGGAAGGCCATTAATGACTTGGAAACCTTGATGAGTGTTATTTACAAAAGAATAGAGCAATGGGTTGAATGGACTATAGGAAGAAGGAAGAGGTTGGAAAGGAAGCCTCCTACTCAAAGGACCTTGACAAAATATACTTTGAACAATGCAAAAACTTCTTCAGTAATACTCCCAGCTACGGCCAAAGGTTCATCTCAGCCAGCTGGGGGAGGTGATGAACCTCCTGAGAAAGAAGTTCAACCAAAGAAGACATGTGGAGAAGGCCTAATTCTAGATATCAGGTCGATAGAAGAAGCACTTTCTATAGAATTGGCCAAGCCAATAGAAGAACCCACCAAAGGTGTAGGACCTGAGCAATCAACTAAAGCAGTCACTGTAGATACACCAATCAACACTTTGATCCAATATACTCCAAGGTGAGGGTCCCCTATTGTAGTAGACGTGGGTGAGGATACATCCAATACCTCAGCCATAGAATCAAAACTGAGGGTTGAGAAGCAACAAGAAGCTGCTCAAGTCATTAGACTTGTCTCCTCTTCCCCAAAAACAGCAAACCCATTTGTTGCTAGACCAAAGTCTACTCCTCCAGTTATTAGGAAACTATTTATAGAGGAGTTGGTCTTTGCCACCAAGGTCACCAGGGCCGAGTCATGGATAGAGAACACTCTGGAATGCAAAGGAAAGAGGGTAGAAGAAGGATCTCCCAGCAAAGATACTTTAGCTTGAGCCTTGCAATCTAGCATTGTTGCAGCAAAAGCTAAGAAAGTAAAGACGTTGTCCACATTGGGTGAGGATCTAGGAACTGGGCACTTCACTATGGAGGTAGCAAAATCCATGAAGGAGGGAAAGTTTTAAGATTTAACCCCTTCAGATTTCAAGCTACACTCATTTGACATGGGCTTAGCTCAACATGATACCAAAGTGGATTGGTGAAAATCCACTAATGTAGTAATCGAAGAAGAGCTGGAAGAACTTAAAATGGATAAGGTATAGCTTATGGCCGAAGTCATGAAACTAACTAATTTCATCTGGAAAGTGGTCACTCCAGTTGCTAGTATTCCCGGTACTCAGACCACTTTTGATCCCAGTGCCGGAGAGAATCAAGCTATAATAGCCAAATTGCAAAAGGACAGGCACTTCACACAAATTGGAAAGGGATGGATTGAGAGACTCAAATCTAAAGGATTGGTAGTTGTTGACCAACTGGGTAATTCTCTTTTAAGACTGGAAATAGAAAGGAGCAATATTGAGAATAATTTGCAAACTCTTGCATCTAAGAGAGTGAAGTGTCAAGAATGCATAGTGATGCTTCATGTGGCAGTAAAGATGAAGACCAAGGAGGCACTAGAAGCCAAGATTCTACAGAAAGGAGACGAACCTCTAATTAAGTGGCTTCAAAGTCTAGAGTTTAAAATTGAGATGATCATTCAAGCTGAGACAGGGTTGCAATAAATAGACGTTAAGATCAAGGAGGAGCAGAGTAAAGACTTTAAGATTCTTCAAGGCCTTTACACAGAATCCCAAACAAATGTTCAAGGCAAAGCATTGGTCGAGGTGGCACTCATGCTAAAATCATTCTCTGACTATGTGCATAAGTTGACAGAACCGTTTGTCTCTCATTTGGACAAGATGCCAGAGCTTCAATAGTTGAGAAAATGTATCTTCAAGGCCAGTGAAGAGTTAAAAGATCAAGTGGATGCAATAAAGATCCTGGCCAAGGAACATTCTAGGTGGCTCACTCAATATACCAATATCCATGTCAATAGGCACAAATAGCTCATCCGAGTTATTATAGCTGTCACCGCCTATAGGGATAAATTAGGCAAAGGGAATGAAATTGAAGCTTAGATAGATTCCCCCTTTGTGCCAAGTTTTGATGATATTGTAATGGATAAACCTTTGTTTATCATTTCTTCTTAAAAGAAGTTGAACTATTTTGGTTACTCTTTTTCTAACGGTCAAGACTCAAACTCTATATGTACTATACTAAAAGTTAATACAAACATCGGCTAGATTTTGGTGTGAAAGATAGCATTTTGCTAAGTCAAATTTGTATGTCTAAATGCCATTTCTTTAACTAATCCACTACATTACATTTATCTATCCATTAAATTTGAATGTTTCTTTAGATTTAGAATTATAGTTTGTAGTTGAACAAGAATTTTGTCTTATGATTTGATGCAGTCATTAGGGGGAAATCTACTGTTAATATAGGTATAGGAGATGTCCCTATGAAATGGATTGATTCATTATCATTCATAATTGAATCTTTAAGTCTTGCATTCACATCTTCATTATTGGTTATTGCATTTCCAATTTTAAGAAGTCATATGATTAATGAAATCTTTAAATTGGTTGAAATTAGAATTGAATTTATCCCGCCTGAGCTATTTCCTATCTAGGTTTAGCTTGGTTTACCTCTTCTGTTCTCGGATCAAGAACATAACCCTATTAGAATAGGAAAGATAAATATTCATTGAAGATCATTTACTTAAGGGAGCTGTAGCTTTAAATTCAGAGGGAAATTAGTTGTTCAACCATAATTTCCCAATTGTTGTAATCAATTGTTCTTAGATATTTAGGCATTCTAGAGTTAAAGAAAAAATAATAATCAGTTTAGCAATAGATTTTTGGCGACTCTAGTGGGGAGATGAACAATCATTATACCAGAAGAATAACATGGAGAAAGATGGTGCTTCACCATGAAAACATAATCCATGTGCTCCAAACGAATCTTGGATTCCAAGATGATCAAGAGGATGTCATTTCCTCACTGAATACTTTTGTATGGAGATATAGAAGAAATACTGAACACTATAGAAACACTAGTCAAATGATGGAACATGAAGAAGCTAGAACAAAAGCAGTTAAAGAGGCCATCCAAAGGAAAAATATGAGAAGGGAACGATGCCAAGCACAACATAAAGCCAGGCTAGAAGACTAGTCAAAACCCTCGAGTCCAAGAGATTTCTTAGAATTGCAAAGAAATAAGGTGACATAGACCCAATTTTTGAGAGACTTGCAAACCTTGATTTTTATCTACTTGAAGTACCCCATCGGAAGAAAAGAAATATTAAGAGAAAAAGTAGGCTTCCCTCACCTCCTAAACAATCAAATATTTTTCCTACCACTTTTCAAGTGTTAACATTGCACGGAGTAGTTTCTCATCCTATTATCAACCTAACACCCTATCTACTACCAATAGTTATGGCACTTCCTTGGGCCGCCATAGTTGGATGATTACAATTAGCAACATATAGCCCACTTCCCTCAGGTTCAAGAAAGTATTTACCAAAATTATCTAGAGATGGGAAAGTATCTACTGATGAACACATTGTTGCATTCTTTGCTTTAGTGAATATGTTAGTAGTATGAGAAGAAGATGTGGCTGTCATATTATTTGTAGAAACCCTAGTTGAAGGTGCTGCTGATTGGTTTCACCACTTACCCAATTCTTCTATCATAGATTGGGCTTCAATGAGATCTTCTTTTGAAGGAAGATTTAAAACTACTAAAGATGAACATGAACTACTAACACAATTGACCTCCATCAAGAAAGAGCCTTCTATTAGTATGAGAGATTTTGTGGCTAAATTTAACAAGCTTGTGAATCATATCCCAACAGCTGACAAGCCTACTACAGCCAATTTGAAAACATTTTTCATAAGTGCTATGCCTCCCGATATCAGTTATTATCTAAGGAGAACAAATCCAACCACTTTGGACCTTGCTCAAAGGACTGGGGTGGAATTAGAAGACCGCATGATATTGGTGAGAAAATGGAAAAGAGAGATACAATCTAGAGTTGGTACTAGTAGCACCACATCATGAGATGAGATGATTCAAAAATTATTGAATGAATTCATTTCCTTCAAGAGACAACTTCCTAGATTTAATAATCCCTATTAGTGAAGTTTTCAAGAGGATCCTGGAATAAATAATGGAGGAACACCGAAGGGAATACATTACAGTTGACTTCTCCACCACAGAGGTTAGCAATAGAAGCTCCTCCTAAAAGGGGAAACATGTGTGCCTTCCATTTAACTATAGACCATGATGGAGAAAGTTGTCCTGATGTAGCTCATACTTGGAAAATGCATCAAACTGAGGAATGGAATGCTAGAGTGTCTGGAGCTGAACCAGATTCATATTCACATGGTGACTCTGAAAAATTATATTTAGAGTATGAATCAGATTCAGAACAAGGAGCAGCATGTTATGCTACCATAAATGGAACCTCCTATATAGTCCTAACCCAGAGTTAAAAAGATAAAGGCCTTACTCCCATATCTCCACCCAATAATAATGAGGCATCTACTTCAAATTCTAAGGAATCCAATCAAGGAGTGAGAATTCTACAACTAGGTAAGGAGAAAAGCTCTTTTGACATTATTCAATTTTGCAGAGATTCTAGAATTCAAATTTCCCCCATAGACTATCTTAAGTCTCGTCTTGTAGAACTGCAAAAGCTTGTAGATTACTATAAAGAGGGGAGTTGGAATATAAATAAAAATACTATGACTACCATAGAAAATGAGTCTATATTTTTAGACCCAATTGAGCAAGGTGAGATATTTGTGTTGGCTACTTTACTAGGCCAAAATACCAACCCATTCTATGTGTCATTATATATTAATGGTTGCAAGTTAAGAAATTGCATAATAGACTCTAAAGCCTCAGACAATGTAATGCCATTAACTATAGCTAAAGCCTTAAGACTTACCCTTACTAAAGCTCATGGTAAGTGTTACGCTATGGAATCCAAACAAGTACCCCTAGTTGGACAAATCAAAGATGCCCAAGTGGCTCTAGAAACACATCCTAAGAAGAAAATGTTGTTAACAATATTGGTTGCTGATATACCTGCTAGTTATGGCTTGTTACTAAGAAGGAGTTTCTATAGAGATCTAGGAGGGGAAATAAAGCTAGATTGATCTCAAGCTCTGATCTCAGTTGGTAGAAAAAAGATAAAACTAGTCCTTGAAGAAAAATAAAAATTCACAGTGCTGAAGTCTAATGATCCCAAAGCCCATATTCTATATCAAGAATTAGAATTTGGCAATTATATATTGTTTACAAATGGTCATGATGAGGAAATTGAACTAGGAGAAGAAGAAGATCAGTCTTCCGCTAAAGAAACACCATCAGATATCTGGACACTCGAATTCGATGGTAGTTGTGCATCTTCAGGATCTAGTGAAGGTGTAGTCCTTATATCCCCAGATGGCATATGTGAGCCCATGGCATACAAATTGCAGTTTGGAAACAACAGCAATATGGCAGAGTATGAAGCCCTGTTGTTAGGAATCATTGCTGCAAAAGAAAAGGGCATGAACATTTTGAGAGCCTGGGGTCAGATTTATCCCTCATCCTCAAATGGACATAAGTTCATCATCATAGCTATAGACTATTTTACTAAGTGGGTGGAGGCAGTCCCTCACACCATTTCCAATGGAAAATCAGTAGCTATGTTCATTCTCAACTACATCATCTGTAGGTATGGTGTACCCTCATCAATAATTACTGATAATGGGGGGAAATTCAAAAATAAGGATTTGACAGAGCTATGCTCTAAGTTTAAAATTACTCATCATTGGTCTTCCATCTATTATCCTTAGGGTAATGGACAGGTGGAAGCATCAAACAAGACATTCCTTAACATCCTGCATCACACAATGCACAAATCTGGATGAGATTGGAATCTCCAGATCAATCCAGTTCTCTGGGCATACAGGACAAGCATAAGAAAACCAACACAGGCTATGCCCTATGCTTTGGTTTATGGAACAAATGTTGTGTTACCAATTAAGGTTGAGATTCCTTCTCTATGAGTCTCTCTAAAAGGCCTCATTACTAATGATGATAACAAAATATCTTGGCTACAAGAGCTAGAGCTACTTGATGAATGTTGGCAAGTGACATTCGATCACCTTAGAGCATACTAGAAAAGGATTTCCAAGAGCTATAAAAAGAAATTTTGACCACAAGACTTCTAGATGGGTGACCTCATTCTGAGGGAGAACCCTAAGAATCAACAACATTGGATCCAGAAAGGAAAATTTGAACCAAATTGGCTTGGTCCGTATGTTGTCACAGTAGTATTTGGGTCAGGCACCTATCAAATTTCTACTATTGAAGTGGAGAAACTCAAAGATCCCATCAATTCTCTTCATTTGAAATGGTTCTATAGCTGAGACATCTTCAGTATGCTCATGTATATAGTAAAGTCTTGAAAAAAATTCTAAAAATTTAAAAAAGTTCTGAGAAAATGACCATCTTAGTGAAAACCTAGCGATAGGCGCTTTGATGTATCTCCAAATAAATTATATATTCCAAAAATACAAAAAAAAAACAAAATAAGAATTTCTGCCAAGAAGGTGAAAACTTGGTAAACAGGCGTCTCTTGTTCCACATTGCTATATTTATCACAACACCAATTGGCTTTATGCAGTTGCTTTCCTGCTTTGTTGCTTTCCTTCTTTCCTACTTAACATTTTCTTTTCTGCATGCTCTCAATTCCTATCAGGACACAAACTTACATGGATTGAAATTGGTCATACTCTCAGGACAGCCCTCCTGGTCTAGGGGGCACTTTCCTATCACCTTTTGTGATCTACTTTGTGACAATCACCAGTGGTTCTCACTACATCTACCTACTATCACTTAGCTTATACTGAGTTCTCTCTCCTTGAGAATATCCCTAACATTAGTCATGAGTGGTTCTCACTATGTCTACCTACTGATGTCTAACTAGTACTACAATCTCTTCACTTGAGAATCTCTCTCGCATCAGTCACCAATGGTCCTCACCGTGTCTGCCTACTATCATTATATTATTGAGATTTCTCACGTCTATTATAGTTGGAGTTATACTCAAATTCTCTATCTATTGATACTCGATCTTGGAAATTCTTTTCTTAGTTTGTACATATCTTTTGGTCACTTTCATGACACTCTAGTTCCTTTGTGAAACCTACTGACTTACCACTGATTCAGTTCCATATGCCTAGGGGAGACCAAATCTAGTTTGTCCTTGCAACATACATCAAGTTAGTCATCATTACATGGGGGCATGGGTCCCCCATTTGATCACATCATTGGTTTACACCCAAGTCAGTAATCTTGTCACTTCTGCAAGACAACTCGCTACTGACAAAAACTAGTGTTTTTCAACACCACCATAAACAGTGTTTTTAACACTATCTTTGGACACATCTATGTTTTTTAACACACATCGGATATATCAAATGTAAACATCTATCAATAACAATAAAAAAATTCACTCACAAGCACCACGGTGTTTTTCAACACCTCATACACATACATATTCAAAAACTTTGAAACTGGCTGAGCTATGATTGAATCTTTCTTTGTATGTTGTCTATTTTCATGGATTTCATTGATATTTTATTTGTCTACTTCTTTTTTGTGTAGTCTCGATGATTGGGAAATGCCAAATAAATAGGGTGTATGTGATAAGAGCTCCCGCACTAAGGTGGAATAGCTTCACATCCCTCAATCTTGTTTATTCACACGCCATGGTGAGGTTGATACTATCTCCTTGACTGTTATTTTCTCTGTTTGTTTATGTATGATCACACTCATGGTTATCTTGGCTTTGAATTCCTTGATACTAGTGTACTCTTACAATATCAACTGGAAATAATGTTCAGGTCATCTTGGTTTTTGTGCCTTGGTGCTTACGTTCATTTCCTACATTTTATCCGATGAAAGTCATATTCATATCCTTATGGTCACAGTGGCACCAGTAAGGATTGTATCAACTCTGATATTCCAAAAATTCTCAATGATGATGATTATACAATGGGCCTCACAACCATTTCCTAGGTATTGCATCTAGCATAGGACTATATTTTCATTCTAGACTTGCATTGTAGCAACAATTCGATGTTCACTTCATTGCGCTCTCCTAGATTTGTACATTTGGGAGTTCTTCTTCAGAGTCCTAGTTTCATCATGAGTGCACAAGTTTTTGATCCTCACTCTCATTCTTCAAAAGTGGCTATGTCAACCGCTCTGAATCCATTTTTGTGATTGAAATCAAAATCAAAATCTGACACTCCTATATCACTCAAAATCACATTTTGAAAGTTTTGGGACCGACTCGATTGGACGCTTGTGTAGTTGACTTTCTGATGTCACTTTCTCATCAAAATCTTATCCTATCATCATTTTCTCAAATCTTTGACTCTTTTCATCAAAATTCAACTATGGTCAACTCTAGTCAACCCTAGTAAAACTTGGTCAACCTAGACCTCGACATCACTTAAAATTGATTCTGAATCTTTCGAATTCATCCGTAATCTATTTTGAGTTCTTCTAGATCCTCGATTCAACATCTATGTGTGATTTATCACTCTCAATCATCATTATGACATGTCATCTTTCTATTTTTCTCCCGAGGGGGCAAGATGATTACATCATTGAATCTATTTTTATGAATCTGATCTGATTTTCACAAATCCTCATTGCTAGGGGTATCTCATCACTTGGGGCATGTTCAGTTTTCGTACTTCATAGTTAAAACTAGATACTCCACAATCAATAGGGCCATGTTTTTTCCTTAGATCTTGTCATCTATTAGATATCAGGGCAAACTAACCTAGATTCCTGAGGATCGAGCTTCATTCTGGAGATGATTCTTAATATCTCAATCTATTAAGTATCTGAGAAATCTAACTCAGATTCTTGAGGATCAAGCTTCATTTTGGAGATGATTCTCAAAAACTTATCTATTAGGAATTGGGGCAATCTAACCCTGACTCCTGAGACTCAAGCTTCATTCTGGAGATGATTCTGAAACTTGAACTGACCAGTGTCTGGGTAATCTAACCTAGATATTGGGGGACTAAGTTTCATTCTGGAGATATTCCTAAAGATCTCTATTGACTATCTTTTTTTTGGATAGGTATCAGGGAAATCTAACCTTGACTCTTGAAGGTTGGGCCTCATTCTGGGGATAGTCTTTTGAAAGATATCAATCTATTAGGTATCTGAGAAATCTAACTTAGATCCCTGAGGATCAAGCTTTGTTCTGGACATGATTCTCAAAATCTTAATCTGTTATGTATCTGAGCAATCTAACTTAGATCCCTGAGGATCAAGCTTCATTCTAGAGATGATTCTCAAAATCTTAATCCATTAGGTATTTGAGCAATCTAACTTAGATCCCTGAGGATCTAGCTTTATTCTAGAGATGATTCTCAAAATCTTAATCTATTAGGTATCTGAGCAATCTAACTTGGATCGCTGAGGATCAAGCTTCATTCTAGAGATGATTCTCAAAATATTAATCTATTAGGTATTGGAGCAATCTAACCCAGATCCCTGAGGATCAAGCTTCATTTTGGAGATGACCCTCGAAAACTCTACTTGACCAGTGTCTTGGCAATCTAGCCTAGACTTTGGAGAGTTAAGCTTTATCCTGGAGATCGCTCTAAAATCTTCATCAATCGATCTTTGCATCACCAATTTTTGAAATCTATTCTTATGTGCTTCAAGCATCAATGCGCTGCTCACACATCAATTCAAAAAGGGGAAAAATGTAACACCCAAAAATTGGCATCTTTCAACCCTAACCAATTTTGTTGCATTTGTCAATGTTATGAATCATCAAAGTCCTATTGTACTAGGCAATTCTGAGTTTCGACTGACTCTGCTCGACCTAAGTGTCAAATGTAGAAAATCCTAAATCTACATTTGTCATACATTATATTTAATTCCTAAATATCAATTGGCTAAACAAACCCTATGATTGAATTAATTTAATTATAAATTCCTAGAACTTTAATTAAATTAAATTCACCCATTTTAGCTAAAACACATAAAAAGGGAATTAAATAATATTTAATTATTAAATAAATATCCTCATTTCAATAATTGAATTTAATTATTCAGATAATTGAGAGAAACATATTTATGAGGTCATATTCTATTTATTTAATTAAATATTGTCTCAAAAATCTTCTCTTCAGTTCAGAAGTAGAAACTTTGAATTAACTCTGCATTAAAGAAAAAGAAAGCAGTTAAAATAAAAAAGAAAACAGTTAAAAACAAAGAGAAAAAAATTCATTGTTTTCTTTTAAAGAAAGCTTGCTAATTTGAACTAGCTTTTCTATCTATTTTATTTCAAAAAGGAAACTTTCTATTCTGAGAAAACTCAGTCTATAAAAGAGCTCCTATTTCTCATTCAAAACCCCCAGTCTTTTTTATGCATTGTTAGAATAACGAATTGCTGCTACATTTTTATAATCTCATTTATAGTTAAAAGCTCTCATTTGCAATAGATTAATGTCAATTTCTTAGATTAAATGCATTGCAATCATGTCTTAGTTTAATCTCATTTAAATTTTTAGATTAATCTTGCATTACATTGCATCACATTCATGGAGAAGTGTATGGTTGAATAGTAAGGCCAAATTTAACATATACAATGCTGAGCTAATTGTACGCCAAGTTAAAAACCAATACTCCGTAAAGAATCATAGATTAAAGAACTATAGAAATAGAGTATGGGATGAAATAGAAGCATTGGATGCATTCTTTATTCAATCTATACCAAGAGAATTAAATTCCAAGGAAGACTCTTTAGTATTATTAGCCTCATTACTCCTTCCTCACCTGGAGTTTAAAGATAATAAATACCAAGTAGAGGTCATGTATCGACCATCTGTATCTAATAAGGTGGAAGATTGGCAAGTGTTCAAGGATGACAAGAACCTCCTTCTCTTCTTGGAGAGAGGTGGTTATTTCCATAAAGATGCCCCCAATAGTCATAAAGGAAAATGTCATGGCAAGCAGAAGAAAGATAAGTAAGATATCATCTAGCTACAAGGTAATATCATCCCTGCCCACTTAGTTACACTTGAAAAAATCTTCAACAAACATGATACTTTTGTTAAGAAGAAGAGAATTGAAAGAGGTCCTACCACTGGTGAATATGAGGGAATTAAAATTGACAGTGAAAAAGATCCCAAGATGATCAATATTGGGAAATGTTGTACGGAGGAAGAAAGAGAAGAAGCTAGGAAGCTCTTCCTAGAATACCAAGAATTTTTTTCCTAGAGCTATGAATATTTAAAGAGATTTATGAATGGGAAGTTTAAGCATCAAATCCCCTTAAAAATTGATGTTGTTCCATTCAGGAAAAAATAAAGGAATTACAATCCCAAAGTTGTTGATGCAATTTTAGGGAAGTGGACAAAATGATTAAAGGATCACATACCCTATCTACCATTCTACCTGGGTAGCAAATATGGTGCCAGTGAGGAAGAAGGATGGGGAAATAAGGATCTGTGTGGATTTTATAGATCTTAATCAGACCTCTTTGAAGGATAACTATGCTCTTCCCAACATGGACCATCTAATGCAGACTATAGCTAGAGTAGAGATGATGTCTATGTTAGACGGCTTCTCAGGGTATAATCAGATAGAAGTGGAGAAAATAGGCCAACACAAAATGACCTTCACTACCCCATGGGGCACTTTCATGTATCATAGAATGTCATTCATGTTAATCAACACCTGAGCTACCTTTCAGAGAGGTATGGATCTTTCTTTCAGTGACATGAAAAAAAATCATTGGTATGTACCTAGATGATCTCACTGTCTTTTCCAGAAAAAGAGCAGACCATATAAATGATTTAAGGAGAGTATTACAAAGGTGTAGAGAAGATGGAATTTAATTAAATCCCAAGAATTCAATCTTCTGTGTGACTAAAGGGAAGTTATTGGGTCACATTGTTTTCTAGGAAGGCATAAGAATTGACCCAGAAAGGGTGAGAGCAATCCAACAATTGAGCTTACTTGTGAACAAAACTGGAGTGAAATCATTCTTTGGTCAGGTAAAATTTCTCAGGTAGTTAATTCTAGATTTTTCTGAGATTACCAAGTGCATAGTGGACATGATGAAAGGAAATGAAAATTTCAAGTGGAATGAATCTGGTAAACAAGCTCTCAAAAGCATCAAGAATGCCATAGCCAATGTTCTAGTGATATGTCATCCAGGCTACAAGAAGGATTTCATAATCTATTTTTATTCTTCTGAACACACTCTATCAGCCATTCTCATGTAGGAGAATAAGGAAGGAGTTCAAGATCCTATCGCTTTCATGAGAAAACCTATAAAAAAATCATGAGCTAAGATACTCTCAGACTAAAAAACATGCTTTCACAATAGTAAAAACTTTAAAGAATTTTAGATTCTATATTTTACGCTCTCACTCTCTTGTATATGTGCCTAACATCACAGTAAAAAGTATATTGACTCAGCAAGACATGGGATGTAACAATAGAGGAGCTTGGGTAGCTAAGAGTCAAGAATATGACATATAAATCAAGCCCCCTACATTAGTGAGGGGAAATGCAGTGTGCAAGGAAATGGCGGAAAACATAGAGGATGAAGACCCTAAAAACATGCAATTGGTCCTAGCTGTAAGTATGAAAGATCCCTAGTTTCAAAATATTGTGTATTTATTGACATACGGTGAATGCCCTGAAGGATTGACTTCGAAGAAAAGAAGAGATCTAAGGTTGAAAGCTTCTAAATATATAATTGGGAAGATAGATTGTATAAGAGATCTATTGATGGAACTTTCTTCTAGTGCATTGAAAAACAACAACAAGAGAAACTGTTAAGGGTGTTTCATGATGAATCTTGTAGTGTACACTTCTCTTCATCAGTCAAAAAATTCAAGATATTGAGACAATGCTATTACTCGCTAGGAATGTTTAGAGATGCATATCATTGGGTAGCAAAATGTGAAAAATGTAAAATGTTTACTGGAAAACCACAATTGGCAGCGCTATCCCTTAGACCAGTGATAATTGAAGGTCCTTTTGAACAAGGGGGTCTTTATTTTATTGGTCCTATAAATCCCACATCTAGCACAGGCCATACCTACATAATTACTGCTACTGATTACTTCATAAAATGGGTGGAGGTGAAAGCAACCAAGAAAACTACTTCCAAGGTAGTATGTGAGTTTATCAAAGAGAATATCCTGGTAAGATTTAGTGTCCCTATTAAGTTGGTTATGGATAATTCCGCATACTTCACTTCTCAAGCAATTACCAATTTTTGTTTTATGTATGGCATTATGATCAGTCACTCATCTGACTATTTCCCTCAAGGAAATGGCCAAGCTGAGTCTAGTAACAAAAATTTGGTGAGCATCATGAAAAATCTTGTGGAAAACAATCAGAGGACTTGGCACAAGAAAATATATGAAGCCCATTGGGCAGACATAGTGACTCCTAAAAGAGCCATTGGTGTATCCCATTTTGATCTTGTCTACAGAATTGAAGCCAATTTTCCATTGCCATTAGAACTGGAAACTTACAAACTGAGAACAATAGTGGAAGATGGTATATATGACGATGGTTTAGAAAAAAATAATCTATACCTAAACAAACTTGAAGAAGAAAGAGAGAAAATGGTAGACCATATCACACAACTTCAAATGTGTGTAAAGAACTTGTTTGATAAAAAGAGTAGACCCATTAAATTTATGGAGGGATATCTGGTGCTATTATGGGACAAGCGCAGGGCACCCAAAGGTATGCATGGGAAATTTGAAACATTATGGAAAGGACCCTTTAAGATCCAAAAAGCATTCAAGAGGAGTTCTTTTAAGCTAACTTATCTAGATGGTGAAGCATTGCCCCTAACATACAATGGTCAGGACTTGAAGCTGTATTAGATCTGAATTTAAAATAGGTAACCCCTGTATTGTACTATAGTTACGTTTAGTTCCTATTTTTGTTTTCCTTAGTTAGGTTTCCCTTCTATTTTCCTTTTCGTGTCTTGATTTAGTTTTTTAGTGAGCCACCTTTTTGTTGAGCTTTGCAAAACCAAAGATTTTGAGTTCCTTTCTTGGACATTTGAATGCCCAAGTCCCAAGACAGAGCCAACTATTTCCCCACTTTTGGTCTACATACCTTTGAGACAAAGTGGATTTTTTTATGTATAGTAGTGATTTTGAAAGCCTCATGTGAGTCCTGAGTCTAAGTCTAGCTATCCTCTTAGGATAGGAGACCTTTATCAGATTTCCCTAAATTGCCTTCTCCTCTATGAGCCAGGAGGAATTAGCCTGTAAGATTGTGTTTCTTTGGGGAGGTTAAGTTCCCAAATCTGATAAAGATCATGTTTTGAAGGATTCTAAAATTGGCATTATGTGCAGTTGAAGTATCTAGCCTTAACACTTCATTTTGTAGCCTTGGTGGAATATTGGCTTTGAGCTTCTCCATGGTAGAAAATCACCTCCAGAGGGCATTTTCCTCAATTAATAGAATTGAAAGTGTCAAGAGTTAGTGAAAGTTGAAAATGAGAAGTTTGGGAATAAGGAGGATTGGGCATTCAGATTAAATCAATTTAAGGTGAAGGGGATCAAATTAACAGGGAAGAATTTGAGGTGCAAGCTTACTAGCAGAAAAGTTGAAAATGGCTTCTCCATTGCTCCAACAGGCAGGTTTCGACTTGAGAAGTATGCTTTCTACTACATCATTAAAATGGAAACAATTGGGAAAGGGATCCATCTCATATGTGATTTGAGGCATAAAGAATGTTGAAAAAATCAAGCATATCAGTTTAGCATGTCGATATGCTAAAACTCTCCTTCAGTGGATTTTTGAGTCGGGAGCACCTCAAAAGTATTTCTCCGCCCAAAGGGAAGCAAAAAAGTGATTTTCCACTGCCTCTAGAAAATTACCGTTACGGTTACTAAAGTGAAAGGATCTTTCTTAATGGCCCATAAAATTAAATTCATTAATTAAAATAAAGCCATTTGGGATCATAATGGGATTTTTCATTAATGCTTAAGTATTTTTATTTATGTGGCACAGGAAGTCAACCGTTAAATGGTAGGAATTCAAAAGTTATAAAATCAGAGAGCTGCTACAATCAGAGACCACCATATGTTTTATGAATTGTTAAATTTCAAAGCCTTAGCAATAATTGTTTCATGCTTTTTAAATCCTAGAAGCATATCCCCAAATTCCTTAATCTCAAATTCTAAGTTTCAAAGATGGCTACCAGATTTATAGGTTTCGACGGGATAAATAGAATCACATCTGACTGGCACAACATCTCAGATACATCTATAAAGTTCTTTGATATGTAGAACTTTCAAAACAAGCTAAAGGTGGACCAGATGCATCCCAGCACTGAGAAGCTGAAGGAAAGTAGATTAGTTGAATCCGCTAGTTTTCCCGTAGCCGTTCAAGCCACTGAACTGATCGAAGAATGCATAGCTTGATACAAACCAGACACCAAGCAAATCCTCTTTCCCACTGACACAATTCTACTCTCTATTGATAGAGAATCAATTCAGAACTTAATTTGCATCACGAAGCAAGCTGAGTATTCATAAATGACATACAGTCAAGTAGTGACTAAATATATAGCAAAGAAGTCAATATGGAAGAATGAGATAATGAAGGCATGGTTTCAAGAGCCTAGAAGTGCCAAAGGGAAGTTGCCAAAAACACTATATAGCACTAACCAAAAGCCAAAAATCATAGACATCCTTGTGTTACTTCACAGGATCAGAGATGAGAGTGAGACACTCAATTTCATGGATCATCATTTATTCTTGGTACAAGTGATCTATTCTCAACACCATTTTATTGATTAGGCATTTATGGTAACTAAAAATCTGGCCAATTCCCTAGATAGAGCTAAACATCAAAATGAATTCTACATGTCTTCAGTTTTAATGTATATATTGGCCACAATTCAAATTTGGCGATGGCTTCATAGATTAGAAGAATTTCCAGAGGATGTTAAGAGTTATGAATTCTTCCCCTATTTACAGTTACACAACAGTTATGCTGACTATCTCAGAGTTAACAATACATTTACGATGAGATTGTGTAGGGAGCTGCAAGGTTGTCCAAAAAGGAGATTTTATCCTAAAGATATGGCTATTATCAGCCAGTTTGGGTGCTTTTTCATTCATTTTGTGGACTTCTCATATATTTGTCTTGCAGGTTTTAATGACTTCCCTTTGAAGCTACCCAGATATCTCGATGATATGATCGTGCTGATTGAGGCGATGAGATAGGAACTCCAAGTGAACCTGATCTATGTTAATGCTAAGAAGAAAGGATATGAGTTCCCAATGGCCGTTGGAGCTTACAGTTATGCATCCTGGTCTGAAGCAAAGAACTTTCTGAAGACTTTCTCCAAAATATTCCAGTTGGAAAAATACGATGATATAAGGCCACTCTATGACCCTGTAAATTATGCCAAAGACTAGCTACAAATGAGTCATTCAATTCATCATGTTGATGATATTGAAGACTACTAGGCTAATTACAAATATGACTTGGAGAGAAGAGAGAGCTTCTATGCCAGGTTAACTATTGGAAGGACTAGAAAACAATGGCCAAAATATGTATGCTAATACATGTTTGGAAAAGGTAAAGCCACTCCCTATAATCTCTGAGCCCATGTTAGGGTAGGCCATTAATGACCTGGAAACTTTGATGAGTGGGATTTACAAAATAATAGAGCAGTGGGTTGAATGGATTGCAGGAAGAAGGAAGAGGTCAGAAAGGAAGCCTCCTACTCAAAGCACCCTGACAAAAGATACTTCAAACATTGCAACAATTTATTCAGTAATACATCCAACTACGACCAAAGGTTCATCTCAGCCAGCCGGGGGATGTCATAAACCTGCTAAGAAAGAATTTCAACCAAAGAAGACATGTGGATAAGGCCCTCTTATAGATATTAGGTTGAAAGAAGAAGTAGTTTCTATAGACTTTGCCAAGCCAACAAAAGAACCCACCAAAGGTGTAGGACCTGAGTAATCAGCTAAAGCAGTCACTGTAGATACATCAATTGGCACTTTAATCCAATATACTCCAAGGTGAGGGTCCCCTATTGTGGTAGAGGTGGGTGAGAATACCTCCAATACCTTAGCCACAAAATCAAATGAGAGGGTTGAGAAGAAACAAGAAGCTACTCAAGTCATCAAACTAGTCTCCTCTTCCCCAACATCTGTAAACTGATTTTATTCTAGACCAAAGTCTACTCCTCCAGTTTTTAGGAAACTATTTATAGAGGATTTGGTCTTTTCCACCAAGGTCACCGGCACCAATTCATGGATAGAGAACACTCTGGAACACAAGCGAGAGAGGGTCAAAGTAGGAGATCCAAGGAAAGATACTTTAGCTTGAGCCTTGCAATCTGGTGCCGCTATAGCAAAAGCTAAGAAAGTAAAGATGCTATCCACATTGGGCTAGGATCCAAGAACTAGGCACTTCACTATGGAGGTAGAAAAATCCATGAAGGAGGGTGGGTTTGAGGATTTAATTCCTTCAAATTTTGAGCTACACTCATTTGACATGGGCTTAGCTTGACATGATACCAAAGTGGATTGGTGGAAATCCACTAATGTAGTAATTTAAGAAGAGCTAGAAGAACTTAAAATGGAAAAAGTACAACTTAAGGCCAAAGTCAGTGAACTGACTAATTTCATTCGCCAGTTGGTCACTCCAGTTGTTAGTATTCCCGGTACTCAGACCACTTTTGATCCTAGTGTCGTGGAGAATCAAGCCATAATATCCAAATTGAAATAGGATAAGCACTTCATGTGGATAGGCAAGGGATGGATTGAGAGACTCAAATCTTAAGGATTGGTAGTTGTTGAGCAACTGGGTAATTCTCTCTTAAGACAAGAAATAGAAAGGAGCAATATTCAGAAGAATTTGCAAACTCTCGCATCTCAGAGAGTGAAGTGTCAAGAACGCATAGTGACGCTTCATGTGGTAGTAAAGATGAAGACCTAGGAGGCATTGAAAGCCAAGATTCTACATAAAAGAGATGAACCTCTAATCAAGTGGCTTCAAAGTCTAGAGTTTAAAATCAAGATGATCATTTAGGCTAAGATAGGGTTGCAACAAATAGACGTTAAGATAAAGGAGGAGCAGAGTAAAGACTTTAAGATTCTTTAGGGCCTTTAGAAAGAATCCCAAACAAGTGGTCAAGGCAAAGCACTAGTCAGGGTGGCACTCATGCAGAAATCATTCTCTGTCTACATGCATAAGTTGACAGAACCATCTATCTCTCATTTGGACAAGATGCCAAAACTTCAATAGTTGAGTGGATGTATCTTCAAGGCTAGGGAAGAGTTAAAAGATCAGGTGGATGCAATCAAGATCCTAGACAAGGAACATTCTAGGTAGCTCATCCGATATACCAATGTCCATGTCAATACGCATGAAGAGCTCATCCAAGTTCTTACAGCTGTCACCACCTATAGGGATAAATTAGGCAAAGGGAATGAAACTGAAGCTTAGATAGATTCCCCCTTTATGCCAAATTTTTATGATATTGTAATGGATAAACCTTTGTTTATCATTTCTACTTAAAATAAGTTGAACCATTTTGGTTACTCTTTTTGTAATGGTCAAGACTCAAACTCTATATGTACTATACTGAAAGTTAATACAAAGGTCGGCTAAATTTTGGTGTGAAAGATAGCATTTTTCTAATTCAAATTTGTATGTCTGAATTCCATTTCTTTAACTGCTCCACTACATTACATTTATCTATCCATTAAATTTGAATATTTCTTTAGATTTAAAATTACAGTTTGTGGTTAAACCAAAATTCTGTGTTATGATTTGATGCAGTCGTTAGGGGGAAATCTAGTGTTAATATAAGTCTTGGAGATGTCCCTATGAAATGGATTGATTCATTGTCATTTATTATTAAATCTTTAATTCTTGCATTTGCATCTTCATTACTGGTTAGTGCATTTCCAGTTTTAAGAAGTCATATGATTAATGAAATCGTAAAATTGGCTGAAATTAGAATTGAATTTATCCTGTTTGAGCTATTTCCTGTCTAGGTTTAGCTCGGTTTATCTCTTCTATTCTCAGGTCAAGAACATACCCCTGTTAGAAAAGGAAAGATAAATATTCATTGAAGATCATTTACTTAAGGGAGCTGTACCTTAAAATTTAGAGGGAAATAAGTTGTTCAGCCATAATTTCCCAACTGTCGTATCCAACTGTTCTTAGATATTTGGGCATTCTAGAGTTAAAGAAAAAAGAACAATCTATTTACCAAAAAAATGTAACACATGTACACTTGTTTTTGGATTCACAAAGTGGGGATGGAAGTTCCCAAGAAATCTTGGCATGATCCTTGTTCTTGTTGTCTACACTGTGAACTAGAGAACATGCATAGATTTCTTCCTTCTACAAGCTTGTTCAAGGTGGTGTAACCTTGCATGACCACTATACTTCGTGTCATGTATGTTTAAATTAGAATATATTTTCATTGAAGTGGTTATGTGCATATACAAAGGTAGTGGAGGGTCAACAATCTGAGACAGTATACATGCATGCAGGAAAATCATGGAAATAGAGCCATGGGAGTAGAAACAGACATTTTAGCCACACAAGGGGAGTAGCTACAGACCCATTGAAACTATTTAATTGGACTAACTACAATTTATAAAGAGGAGGGAGATTACTCATATTTCCTCTCTTGTAATTTTGAACCAACACCTTCTTCATAGTGAAACCAATGGAAGCTTGTCAATACTTCTTTTTTTCTACTTCTAACTCTGACTCCACCTCATGAGTTGTATTTATATGTACCTTTCAATTCAAAAATTAAATTCTATGGTTAAAGTATTAAGTTCAAAATGAACGATTAAGCAAAGTATAGTGATTGAAATTGAAGACTAAAATTTACAATTTACAGTGAATCCTATATAGATGAGTAATCACAATTGAATTACAAACAATAAATAGTAAATCTCATATATAAAACTCCACAATAATTAGGCATACAAAGGAAAAATTCCCAAACTAGTTAAATTCAATAACATCAGCTTCTAGAAGAAAATAATACAAATTTGTTAACTAGTGCATGCTCCATGATCAATATGGTATAATACAATGAAGATTCATGGAGTACGATCAAGAATACTTTGATACCAAAAATAATTAAATAATCATGTACCTAACTTTAATGGACAAGGAAAACATCATATTTTAAAATCTTAAAATAATAAATTAATACCCATACAACTGTTACACCCTAGAACAAAATGAAACCAATCCTTAATAAATGTAATATGAAATACATTGTATACAACCTAGCATTCAATAAACAATTGCATCTACAATTAAAAATTATGATAGTATAAAAACTAATGCATGCAAATAACTGTGATCATATAACTACCATCAGATTTACTAACAATTCAAATAAACATTAAGAAATCTAAGGAAAGAACTAGAAAAATTATGGATGTAAAATGATCCACTAGTATAAGGTTCACATAGAACATAGGTTAGTGAAGAAGCACATAAATACAAACTAAAGAACATTACACAAAGAGTTGTGCAAGTACCTGATCAACAACTATAATAATGAAGGTATAGATAAAAGAAAAATATATTTGATCTATGCAAATATTTATCCAAAATATTTAATTGATCAAAACTCCTCTAGAGTATGGCCAACTTAGGAAATAAGTAAGGGAGAATGCAAATTAAAGGTAAAGTAAAATTCACTAGCAGTCATTACGTAGCCCACCAAATATCCCCGGAGTAAAAACAAATATTTCCACAATTTCTGAAGTCAAGAAGATGGACTTTTACACCAATGGTAGCTATAAAATAAAACAAACTACTCAGAATATCTAATGTGTAACTAATCAACACGATTTACAACTTTAAATTGAGCATCTATTTAATACAACCTCTAAACAAATCTAAATATGATTTGTAATGATAAAAGAAACCCCAATTACATTTATAAGATATTTTAAAGATACATATAGAAGTTCACATATGCTCCTATTTTTCCTCAAATTTGTCTGTAAGATGATGCTTCACAAATGTAGTTTTTCCTATTGATACAGATTCCCATAGTCAACAACACATTGGGATCATTCGAAACACAAAAAACATTACACCCCAAAATTCATAACTATTAAAACTCTTTATCACTGAAAAAAAGAAGCTAGAAACTTGGGCAATCTGTGTATTACTATGTATAGTAACCATATGACTAAAAGTGAAATAAGTGAAATACAGTTGTAAAGCACCATTATTCTAGCTTTGATAAGATAAAAAATGCACATCTTTATTTTATATATATATATATATGTGTGTGTGTGTGTATATATATATATATATATATATATATATATACACACACACACATATATATATATACACACATATATATATATACACATATAT
>MU228406.1:1889091-1900107 GCA_018584345.1 Thuja plicata
TATATATATATATATATCTGAATATATTCTTTTTCAGTCTAAATTATAGACAATGGAATCCTTACAACACTTATCAACCATGACTTTCCTTTTTTGTTTTACCATGAACTTGTGTCCATTGAAATACCAAATTTTGTTACTTAGGTGTTATTTCCTTTTGTTTAGTTCTAGGAGAGATTATTACATTCTAATCCAAATGTAGCAATACAACCAATGAATGAAATAATCCATGGATAAAAAGAAATTGTAATCCGTATTCTAGTTAGAAATTATGGTCTAGAAAAGTGTGATGTTAATTTAAAAATTTAAATAAATGTTATGTAAAGAGCTTGAGGTTGTCCCCAATACCCCTTAAGGATGGAAGGGCTTTTGATGCATAACTCTCCTTCACCTTGAGGAGAACTACTTGCATCTTCTTCCAAAACTTTTTCCTGCAAACATTTGCATAGAATAATTTATTACATATGCATATTCGATCCCTTACAATTTCTTAGAAGCTCATACAAACATGGGTAGCACCCTGACTAAATATGCATTAACGTTAAGGCCCTATTGGTCAATAGAATAGAAAACAAGATGCTCATAGTATTGAATCATAAAGTGATGAAAGATAGCCTATCTAGATATCATTATAAGATAATCAAAGGATGAGACAACTCTTAAGAAAGAGCCGACAACAAAGACAAATAACAAAGGGGCATGTAAAGGCCAACTTGATGACTCGGAGCATACCACCATAATTGAGGTGTAGACCAAGCATGTATGTGGAATGCCCATCAAGTCAGAATCAAACTGAGGCCACCTAGCCTAACATAAATGAGAACTTTACACAACTACAAAAAAATATAAACATCCCTATTTGAGGTGCATTACAAACAAATTTGTATTATCTTCTAGATATTTATGTCTTACACTAAAACATTAAAACACTCTCGAAAGGATTTTAGGAAAATGTAATTCAAGGTTATCGATCATGTTTTAAGGCCATTGTCAATTAGACATTAGAGTAGGAGGCTTCACACCATTTTAGGAACCAACGAAATCACTACATTAAGATGTTTTAAAGAATGTTCTCTTTTGTTCCTCTAACAATGTAGTTTTTCATAATTAAACATTATATTTTAAAAATTATTGTTAGCGCAAAAATGGAATAATTTACTTTTGCAAAAAGTTTGCTTAAGAGGCATTAGTATTAGGCAGAATGAAAAATCAGTTAAAGGGGAATATATCCCCCACGTGTTTTTTCCCCCAACGCATATAAATACATATAAGACATTAAGCTGATAACTTATCAATGAAACAAAATGAATTGAACACTTATCAATTAATCATAGCTAGATATAGGAAAGCATAATAGAGCTCATTGCTGATGACAATAGAATTGTGTTTTGCATAAAGTGCAAAGATGGATTTGTTTTGTAGGTAGAGGAGCTCATTACTTCTAAGATATTTTTGTCTGAAGGTCTAATTGAAGAAGCTCATTGACTTCAGGAGCATAATCTATATTGGTGAAAAGATGCCAAACTCATTGGCATGGATTGATTTGGCAACAAATATCAGAACATGTTGAATCAAGTAAAGCAGAATTACAATGGCAAATTCATCATGAGTACACAACAATTTGACTAGAATAATAATGGTAGTTGATCTTGTGATTGCTGACTATGAATCAAAGGTAGCAAAGGTAGTCTCTAAATGCTACTAGTTTAAGATCTCTTTGATTGGGCATGTTACTACAATGAACTAAGATTATTTTGGTTTTTATATTGTTGCATTTGGTTGACCATAGGCAAGGAAATCATGTTTTAAACCGGAACACTTTTGGAATCTTTGAGTTGAGTTGGGTTCCTTGAATGAGTTTGAAGACACTTGTAGAATCCTTGAGTTGAGTTGGGTTCCTTAAGGGGATAGTAGACTAGGGCTCTGCATCAATTTAGCTTGAGCTTCACTTGGTTTCAAGAATAGTTTAATATTATCTACTTAACAATGCCAACCACATGAAGGTGGAAGGTCATTTCACCCCAACCGCCCCCTAACATCACTCTAAATTACCCATTAACATCTAACATTTATTCATTCATTCATCCATTTATGAAATATAACATTCAATTATTATAATCACATAACATTCAGTAACACCTAAAATGAATTAAAAATTGAACATTCATCAATAATTCATTAACATTTAGTAGCACAAAATTACATTCATTAACACAATGTACAAATAAATTATCAAAAAAGGTTTATTGTAATATTTTCTTTTTTGGAGGTTTCTTATTTATTGGTTTATGCATGAAAGTGCTAAGCGGAGAAGCAAGATCTTTGTCATTCCCCTGCAATTCTTCTTGTGAACCTAATATATGCCTCCTCCTATGTGATGTAAGAGGACGCTGGTGCGATAAAAAATAAATGGGTTAGATGCACAACATTTTATATTAGTGTTACAAGTATTTCATTCTATAAAAGAACATAACAACCAATCAAAATAAAATTAAAATAACATAAAAAATATTTTCTTTACCTAACAATGCCACATCATCTCGAATATGGTGAAAACTTGGATCATCCTCCACTTTTTCACCATGACGTTCTGCATGCTCTAAAATGTACACAAGAAAGGTTACACCAATTTCAATTTAAAATGTTAACTTGTATTAAAAATTACACAATTAATGTTCAATAGAAAATGAATACCTCCATCACTACGATGCACATCAGGGTCTTTGTCATGTGGAGGTTTTGTGCTAGGATAAGGAGGCTGAATTGCAATGTCATGCGCTAAAGGGGTTAAATAAACATCAAATAGATTATCACTCAAGTATTCAATTTGAAATAATTTTCGTTTGGCCTACTTACCTATGTGTGAACCGATGCAAGAGACTGTTGTCTTTGGCATAGGTATTTGGCCATGGATTTATATCCTTCCTTTAAGCCAATCTTTTTGTCTTCTTCCATGGGTGCTACATTAAAATCTGAGTCATGCATTTTTGGCTTAATATCATCAATTATGCAGGTTTTTTTTTATTAAACAAAATTATTTGCAATTTATAAAAAAATTGATTCAAAATTTTATTTACTGCTACTTACAATTCTTGTTTGAAGTTTCAGATAACCACCAGAGCCAAGTTTGTGTTGACCAGTCTTTTCTATTCTGGCCTTTGTAGCCTTTGATGTGTCCTATAGTTTATGAAAAGTTTGAAATATGTTAGATTATATCAATATAAGGATTAATAATTAGTGCATAATTACGTTATACTTAATACTATCACATACCTTCTATTGTCATTTACTAGTGCAATTCCTCTTTGGCTTTGTTCTTTCTCCTTTGCATCCAAAATGAATTCCTTCTACACCTTATTTGGAATCACAGGAGGACGCTCATACTTTGGGTTTCTCACTAGATTCCTTATGTATGCGTCCCTCACAGTCTTTAGATATTTGCAAGCTCTATGAAGACCATTGTCATGGTCAAAAATGTTACTTTCAAATAGCTCCTCTAAATATTTTATGAGCTCATCTTTTAATTTTTTATCCTGTATATTCCACCTTTTAAGAAAAAACAAAGTTGTTAGCTAAAAAAATTAACTGAAGTTGCGTACTTTGAATATAGTAAAAAAAATAGATGAAAGGAAAAATATTCTAGAAATTATATGAAATCAAAGCAGTGGGATAGGGTTAGCTAACATATGATGTTCCACCTTGTACGTATGGTGGGCCTGAATAGCAACAATGTCATCTCATAAATCTTTTCATAAAAAGACATTGTTCCCTGCAAACACATCATGGGATCATCAATCCAAAATGAGTTATGAACAAGTAAATTAAAATTAGAATATAAATAATAATAATTATAAAGTACCTGGAAGCTTAGGTAATTTTATGCAAATCATATCTTCATCGGTCAACAACAATGACATTTGCAATTTTCCTGTACTAGCAACACAGGTAGATCTAGGAAACGTCGCTGAATTATCACCAACACTGGTCTCTATAACCTGAGGAGGTGTAACTTGTTCTGCACAAAATTATTCCACTATGAAATGAATCCAAGATTAAAGTATAAATCAAACCATAACTAACACATAATTGGATATAGAAAAAAAAGGACCTAACCGGGTATAGACCATGCAAACATGGATGTTTGCATGCTCCTTGTTTCCAACATTGTAGTCGACAATGACATCCTCATAGGAGGAGGCCTCTGGAGTACATCATGATCACCTAAATGTACAATTTGAAGTGAGGAGTCAAGATATATATGTGAGTTTGAATAAAACAACTAGTAAATCCAATGAAAAATGTAGATTTCTAATTAGCAAGACCAATGAAGTTTGTAACCTATTAACTTAAGGATTATTTTACCTATGAAAGTTGTACTAGTACCGGCCTCACCATGATCTCCATGAGGATTTGCTTGAGCAGTCAAAGAATTCTGTAAGAACACATGTATATTTTAGTACATGACATAAAAGAGTATAAAATATAAAACTTACTTGAAATTTTGTTATAACTAAAAATTAATTACTGCTTACTTCCAAATTGTGTGCTTATCGCACCAATAAATCTTTCCTCGCCATCAGTTCCTCACTTGGATCTAGATCGAGAAAAATGCCAAGAATTTCTTAACTGACTTTTTCTAATTGCTTCTTGACTAGATATATGGGGTTACAGATATCTAGGATGGCGTCATTGATATCTGGCACTATTGTAGGTGTTTCAGCAGGCACTTTTCCCTTTCCCTGAACATCAATTTGTGATAGGAATATCAGTAAAACTATAAGAATAACTCCAAAACCCTCAATAAAAGAACATAATAACATAACATTTTTCTTTTATATTATTAATTTGTACAATTACAATAAGGTTTACCTTTGCTGAATAATGGGTGGGAGTAAAATCCCTGCCTCCATCATCATGTGGTGGATCCATGTCATCCTATGAAAAAGATTAAATATAAATTGGTATTGGATTCATAAATTGGAGGTTAGTTTAAATGGTATATAGTACTTACCACCCTCATGATAGTGTCTTTTTTTTTTGTATCTATGGAATTCAACTGGTGATATATTAGCAGTTCTTGCCCTACACTTATTGATTTTATCACACATACAAAAACACGATTCCCCTCATGCACCCTCAAATATGCAATTGGGACTCTTATTAGTTGACCCAGGTCATGTACTGTTTATAAAACCCAAAATATTACCTGTTTCTTTTGGCCTTTCGTTAATGTGCATAGAAAATCCTTTACTTTGATCTGTTTCTTTCCATTGAATATAATTCACTGACAATGCATACCTACGCATACTTTTTTTTATATCACACAATCCACATCCAATGATTGTAATTTTAACAAGGTCTGACAAACTCCATCAATTCAATAACTTTTTCTAACATACCTTTATGCCATCCATTGAAAATAGGCCCAAACCATGTAATGACGATAGAGCTATACGGTATATCCTCTCATTAACACAAAAATTAGTGTTAATTGGAGGTAGTTCCTTAGGTACCAATTCTTTCAGAAGATGTGTGTATGTCAAGGGAACCTCAATGCCATCTATGGTCTCATCATCATAAGAACATGAACCCCCTTCAGCAAGGAAAAATTGCATGCATTTATTGACTTTTCTTCTAATCTTTTGACCTCTGATTGATTTCCCAATTTTAGGCCTACTACATGTCTCACTTTTCATCTTCTATTCCTGCATTTCCTTGACTCGAGGAAGATGAAACTGACAAATACATATTAGGTGGTTCATCCAATCCATTAAATGACATATATAGTTGGTAAGGAGCAAGATAGTTTGCTAAATGAGGGTAATGTTGATGTAATATATAGGGTGTATTGACTTATACCTACTAGTCCATGTCACTATGTAGGATCCTCGTAAAAGGGGTTAAACTTCTTGCATCAACAATTGAGCATCATAAGCAATACATTGGTAATTTGTTAAAGAATAAATATATTAAATATATGAGTAATAACTGAAACACAAGTATCATAAATCACATATGTTGTAAACATTAGAAATGAACACATTAATTTAATTGTACCATGGCATTAGAGTAAATAGATATGGAAATCCAATGAGGAATGTTATGGTTGATAAAAAAATAGGCCACACCGAGTAAACAGATCTCATCTCTCTAAATGGATTAACAACGTCTGTTGCCAATGAAAGCTTGATATTACAAGGTTCTTCTTTAAAGTATATATATAATATGATCATTGGGACATGCATGTATTGTTTGATACTCCATCTTGGAATATCTTTCATAATGGAAGATAGTTCCCAGTACAAGCGAGGTAGAATGCTTGATGGTGGTAACAAACACTCACCTATCAACCTATGGAAAAAGATATAATTATCATACATGATTCACCCTCTGTTAACAATAAGGAAATTATGACTAAAATAGGTGAAAAAGATGACATATATGACATACCTTAACATTCATGACATTGCTACATTGGATAAACCATTCAAAACATTGAAGTTCACCAACAAAAATACAGCAGACAAAAGAATTGTTTGGGAGCCTTTGTATAGGGGCTTGCATGCCTTCTCAAGTATAGGTAAATTAAGGCCATCTTCATTATCATGATCAGCTATGCTAGTACTATCATATTCAATCATATTCTCTAGCACATGATCAGCTGCAACAATACCATCATCTCTAATTGTGTTGATAGTAAGCTAAGCTATTAATCTTGGCTTTGTTTTTGTTACTAGATATTTGAATTCTTATGATGGCCTTCAAAGAAATTGAGATATGGTTGTCGATATTTGAAAATTTTCTCTTGGTTGCTTATGCTTAGAGTGAGAAACAGGGAACATGGAAAAATTAGGTGATGACTAAACCCTACTATTTTATCTCTCTTTTTTGTAATTACAAATATTTATACTTAATAATAAAATATTAGAAAATAGCTATTTTGTTAATTTGAAGATAATTTATATAATTTTGCACATCCTTGTAAATAAAGAGAAGGTTTTGATGTCTTTTTAAATGTATGGAATATGCGATCCATTATTAGTGCTCCATTTGGGAGGTTCATAATGTGGTTGTAGGAGATAGAGTTACAAATGAGCCACCTCACACCTCTCAAGAGTCATTTCCCAGAGTTACAAATGGGCCTACCTTCATTATTCCCTCTCCCTATTGGTTTCCTTGGAGCAATTGCAAGGAATTTTGAGTAGAGAAGGTATATGCACAAGTTACAAACATGCAGATTTGACCAAGAAATATTACTTGGAGCATGACCCAGAAACAAATGGACTTGTGATGATTTTTTCACAATGGTACATTTGTTTCTGAGTAAGCTCCAAGTAGTGCTTAGGAAAATCTACATGTTTATCACCTGTGCAAATCCAAAAAATTACAAAAAAAATTATTATCTTACCCAGATGTCTATGACTAAGAAACAACATGAAATACCCTTTGTGTTGGCATGCAAAGATGCATATCAAAATGTGTATCCTTTCCTTCTTTGTCAATATCAAATTGTGTAACAATTGCGATCTAATTAATTCACATAGATCAAAATCTGTACCATTTTGCATCATTTGATGCACATATACTGCAATAGAAGTATTACCTTCCCTATTTTGGAAATAATATTGAAAGCTACATACCTTACTATTGGGTTAGTGATTGTGTCAATAAACAATGTTTTCTGATCTCCTACCACCTCAATTAAATCTCCAGCTTCCTTTTTCTTGACTAATTTCATAATTGGTATAGAACTAAATGAGTAAAGATTTTTCACTACTTTGATTTCATATTTAGTTATCCGATAGAGCTTGTCTAGCTAGATGTAATCATCGTGTATTATACTCATTACTATCTTGATTATTTATTCATCAATTATCATAAAAAATTCACTCCATGTATCCAATCCTTTATGACCTAGGGTAGGAATTCTTTGTATTTTGTCTCTAGAAAGTGAATCCTTAAGATTTCTTATTTTATCATTTTTGTATTCTTCAAATTCTACTTCAACAAAATTTTAAATATCCTCAACACAAATAACCCTATTAGGTAAGGTATTTCCAAAAAATGGACCATCCGATGAAACCCTTACTTTTTGACTCATGAAATGTTCAAATTTCAGAAGGGAATCATCATTATAATTCACAATATGTACATCATCCATGAAAAAAAATACCTTTTTTTGTAGTTTGTAGTTTTGACTTCAAATCTTCTTGCATACTTCATAATTTTCTAGATCTTAGAGATGAAAAAGCTGACCAAAATTTGTATTGTTTTCCCTTAAATGTACTTATATTTTTGTCGCCAAACATCAAATCACAAAATGTTGTCAAACCCATTTTATCTGAATGTAGCATAGTCATATTTCCATTATTTTGCAAACTTTCTCAAATCAATATATTCGACCACGGATTTCACCACTATTTTTTTCTTGTTAATATGAAAAATATATTGTGTTGTGATAACAACACCATCTTATTTGGCAAGGAAAAAAAATCTTCTTTATAGCTCCCCCTAAGCCAACACATTCTAAACTAGTTTTCATAGAGATTTTCTATGCCAGAGCTAGGTGTAGCCGCAATGTTTGATGTATCTTCTTCTTCTTTCTTCTTCCATATTTTGTCCATTTCCTATCTTACTTCTTCTATGTCAGTATTTTTCATAGGATCATTCATTCTTTTTGATGTAACATGATTATAATTTCTGCTTCTACAATATTTGACAATGTGTCCATAAGTTTTACGTAGAAGACTCCATGTATAATGTGTTCTTTAGTGGTCAAGATTATTAGTTGATTTATGCTACAATGCGAAACAATGTTCCCAAATTTATATCAAATGGATCTAGTATATTAGTGACCACTAAATCATAAATAGTTAGAATAAAACAAACCTAAATGGGGCTATAATGTGATGAACTCAGATGCAACATTTATGGTAATCATAATTGAATTTGAATTGACAAGACTCAAAACTCAAAAATTAATCCATACCTTTCAGACTCTTGAGTTAAAGCCCCGATGCTGAGGTAGTCACTAATGGTGGATGCACACCAGTTCACAATATGGTAAAGATTGCAAACATTAAAATGAAAGCAAAATTAACAGTAAGATGCCAAAGGATTTAGAAACAACTATTTGTGACTCTTCAAGTGGAAAAGAAATGAATGTTATAGGAAGATTTGATACATTACATATACATCTAGGCTGAAAAGAAATTAGAATAATATGACACCTTTTTCCTTTATCTAGCTTATTGTTATACAATATTTGTTGTACATATCCTATCACATTCTTCTTTTGCACAAGTTACTTAATTGCAAGTGATTTTAAAAATTAACACTTTGCGTTGAAGTAAATTACAGGAGAGTATATTAAACTAAGAGTCTAGAACATTATTTTGAATTACTTTGTGAGCTTTTACCAAACTTTGTAGCCTATAATTTGTTAGTAATAACTAAGAGGGGGGGGGGTGAATCAATGGCCTCAATTTTTTTCCTTTTAAAATTTAATCCACCAATCAATATACCTCAGATTATTAAGTCCCTACAAGATGTATGCCTGTGAAATACTTGAAACAAATGACTGTCTGTCAGTTTACCATGTCTGTCCTTATTCTCCTTGATTACCAATAAGTAGTAAAACTTATTTACTGATACTCAGTAAATATGCAGAGTATACAAATCAATCCATAAATGCATATGTGAAATGTAAAACAATAAAGTAGTAAACCATACACACATAACACAAGGATTTTAATGTGGAAACCCTATTAAGGGAAAAACCACTGGGACCGGTACCCCAAATTTTCACTCTTCTAAAGTGAGCCCTATTAGGAGGCAACCCTGTTAAAGGTTACAAACACACTATTAAGTGCGACCTTGTTAGAGGATTTTTACACATAGATTGTCTCTAAGTATCTGGCATCTACGCTACCATCCTTGAATCAGCCTCTAGACTATCAATAGGCTTTATGCTAATCTTACTACCATCCTTGAATCAGCCTCCTTCTTAGACTGTCAATAGGCTTTAGGTAAGACTGATGCTAGTATCATGAGTCAACCTTTTTGGTAATCTGTTAGGATATACCTCAATTATAAAAGAAATTTAAGTCCTGCTCTATTAAGAGACTTAATGCTTCAATGGTTAAACTAAAACATAATGACCTATTTCTAATGCAACTTGAATTACAGATATTCAGATCTATTTATGTATAATACCTTTCTGATCAATGTATCAATTCAATTTCTTTATACTTCACTCTTTCTACTTTGTGATGTTGTGCTTCAATATGTGTCGGTGTCTACAAAATCCTTTAGCTCTCCCTTAGCTTGATTGATCAGGACTGCATAAAGTTTATCCTTCATCAGTTTCTCTTCAGCATCTTCTCTCAATTCACTCCCTTGTGTATCTGATTGCTTGCAAAAATGAATTATTCTTGTCTTTCATATAGACATGATATTCCTTAATTCTTGGTTCTTGATTCTTGGCATGAAAACAATCCAGCCAAATTCATTTATGGCTTTAACTCCTGATTTATCTCATAGTTATCTTCTTACCAACTGTATAAATCATCTACAAATCACTTACTTAACTATGGTCGAATAAAACAAATAAAAAAACTAGTAAAGTCTATCCTTAATCTTTGTTAGCTAGATATTTTGTCATTTTCTGATCTCTCTGTTCTATCGGTCAATTCTAAAGTTTGTCACCGGTGACAACTGTCAGTTCTGTCGGTGCAACTTTAGTTAGCTTTAGGATCTTTTTCTATCAAGTATCATTGGATCTTTCTCATTGAGAAACACAGTTTTCAGCTCATTGGGCATCCTATGATTCTACTTCATCGGGCAACACTGTCTTCTACTCGTCAGGTATCACTGTGACTTTATCTCTGTCTTTACTGATGGTATGCACTCCGCCGGTGTGGTTTGTCACTTAGTTAATACTTGACTTTTATGCATTGTTGAAACCATAACCTCTATTCCATTGATTCTCTAAAGTCTTTGGCATTATGTATATGA